>JADRCO010002746.1:0-12434 GCA_021464525.1 Rhizophagus sp. LPA8_4_AMF
ATTAATTGGAAAAAATTTAATAATCCACAAAATTTACTTTCATTAAATATTATGAATAATTATAATGATATTTCTCATCCGAAAGTAAAAATGACAATTGAAAATTATATGAAAATGGGGGTTATTAAGGAATATAATATTCAATATTTTAAATATATGTGTATTAAATAAAAATTGAGTTAAATAAATTATTTATTATTATTTTTGTTATTTGAAATTTTGGTGTTATTAAATGTTAAAATTATGAATTTAAAAATATTACTTGAATAGATTCAATTAGTGTAAATCTTAGAGGCTATATTTAATGAATCCTTTATTCGCCTTGTGCAAGTAAAGCAAACTTACCATTATTACAGTGCGCACTATATCAAATCAATTTTCTGCCAATAAATTATGTACCGAATTCTTGACATTTGGCGCAGTATCAAAACTGACAAATTATTATGAGGTGGTGAAATCATTTCGCCAGATTATGGATGAGTAACAGATGTAAAAATAATTATCTGTAAAAACTATTCTGAAGAACAAAGAAATAGTTTGATGCTGTGACTCGCATTAAATGGAAAGAATCTGCGTAATCTCTCCCTCTTTGATAGCATAATATGTTTCTCTTGCTTCTCTAACATTTTGCTATTTTTTAAAAAAAATTCAATAAAGTTTCGCCAAGATCAGATTTATCATAATTTTAACATGTATGATATAATAATGCAATAGAAGTCATATTATGTATTGATGGCTCACATTTTATAATCATTTCTTATTAGGTAATGCTTTAATCAAGTGTTAAGAATATTTAAGCATAAATTATATCGCTAGTAAAAGAAAATTCTTTAAATAATGATCTCTAAAACTTGTGAAACAAGATGTATAAATATTTTATTTTAGAAATTGAGTAATTTAAAAAAGACGTGACACCTGAAAAGCCATTGCGCTAGCGTTTCGGTTGTTTTACCCTGAAAATAATTAAATAATAATTTATTTATAAATTTATTTTTGTATTAGTAATTAAAAGTCGTTTACAGTATGTTTACGATACGTTATAGATAAAACATTTTGCAATTAATCTCAAAAAGAATCATTTTGCATTAAAAGTTTATTTGAAAGTAACAAAAGCCAAAACTTTGATTCAACTTGATATACCAGTATACAAATATATAACAATAATCCGGAATTTGTTATTATTATTTTTAAATGTTATACCCAAATATCTTTACTGAAATTAAAGAAGAAAACCAGCAGAAAAAATAAGTCATTATAATTAAAAATGAGCAATATGTTTATCGGCTTCTCGTCATTCAGTAATTTTATTCACGAGTTAGATAATTTCGGTGGTCTAGCGAATCAAATAAATATTCATTTTAAATTGTAGTATCAATAATTTCAATAATTATATCTTTATATCCTTTAAGCCATGATATGTTATTTAATATATATTCTCCATAATATTAACATATAAAGTATCCCAAAATTCACAATGAATTTTTTAACAGAGTATATTACGTAAGAAATGAATTACGTATAAAAAAATTTTAAATAGCAAAGAAAATTTCTCAGTTGATTGGCTCAATTATATTCAAGTGTTGAAGTACTAGTGTTCCGAAAGGGTCGAATCGGGTCGGGTTTGAGGATATATTTGAACTCGACCCGACTATAAAAACCAACCCGTACAAATACCCGGGTTAATATTTGTATAACCCGACCTTTGACCCGACCCGATGTAGTTTAACCCCCGGATAACCCGGGTCAAATAAAATTTTAACAAATCAATAAGATGTACGTCACATAACTTTTACAAAAACCGATTTTGATAAATTATATTAATCTTCTACTATAAAATAAATCCTCCTACTCCCACCATGACTTCAAACACATACAGGCGCGAATTGTATTTGTCTCTTTTTGCTGTTATCAAACAGTTCCGCCGGAAAAATCTGTTCTACTGGTACACTTGTAGCTAAATCAAAATCATTTTATTAGCTAATATTAAGTAATATTAAAAATGTCTAAATTATTTTTTACCTGTAATTACAAGATAATCTCTTGCCATTGCTGTTAGGTGTGAATACTCCACTTCATTTAGCTATATGTGTTTATTAATAAACTAGTAAATCAAATAATATACCTTCTTGCACAGTAGAACATCTCAAGGATTTTTTTAAATGCATTTCTATGATGGTTTTCTTTTACTAATGTTTTCTCAGCTTCACTCGTTTTATACTTAGAAATTAAAAATTGCGTAACATAGACGAATATCCTATTAAAACCCGAGTCAACCCACTAGTCAACCCGGGTTAACCCGGTCAAGCAAAGGTATGACCCTGACCCGACGAGTCAGGTTGAAGATTGGACTCGTGTCAAATAACGATAAACCCCGATTCGGATTTTAAACACGAGTCGGGTCAAATGACCCGGGTTTGACCGACCCTTATGAAGTACACACCAATTATATTAATTATTAATCAAGAATTCAGAATTTGCCGTTATAACTGGTCACCAACCAGGAATATCAAAAAAAAAAAAAATGTGGGGAAATGTAAGGTAAATAAATAATAAATAATAGAACAAACAAATATGCTTTAACTTAATTTTTTAAAAATTTTGTACTCCAAAGTTATCGTGTCACAACTGTCACATGATAGCAAACAAATAATATACGAGTATTTCATAAAAAAATTAATATACGTCAAAGTTTTCATCAAAAAGTTAAATCATTTGATTTGTTTGTATTTAAATTTTAATTTAAAAACTATTTATGAATTGATTCAAATAATAATTATTAAATAATATATCACGAGATATATCACGTCGCACAATAAATAATTAATCTCTTAAATATTTGGTTTGTTATGAAAAACTATTTACGTTATTACGTTATTTGTTCAATTTAATTTGGTTTATGTCTAAACTATGCTCATCAGATCATTATTTGACACCGTACGACTTTCTTATATAAAGTCAATTCAAAGTTTATTTCTTTGTTTAACGTTAATATCTCTTTTACTTTCTTCAAAACACTTTTGAAATCATTTAAAAGGAATAATATTCACCACAAACATTAAATGCAATAAAAAAAAGAAATAATTTTAATGAAATTATTACAACTAAAAGTTATTGAAGTTGTCTGAGCGAATAAAAACCACAGCTAATCAAGATCACGTGATTTAGTTCTGGCCAATAACTGGTAACAATAACTAAACTATTTTCTTTTTTGATTTTCTTTTTTTAATACAGTCTGGTATTTAAAGCAATCATTAAGTTATAATAATGGTATATCATCGCAAGATATGATCTTGTTAATTAACTCTTGATTTTATCAATTTATAAAAAGTTTAAAAAAGGGATGATAAAAATTCTAGGAACCAATACGATTCAACAATCAATAAACAAAAATAATACTATAATTCAAAAGTTGGCGTATTAAACAAATATTTGGTATATTAATGTAGTATTCTTTACAATAAAATAACTATATATAGTATTTTAAAAGACAAAGCATGCGAACAACTAGAAAATATTTGTACGACGTTGTTGATGATCTCATAGGACGTTTAAAATCATGATTTACTTATACATGCAGATTTTATTTGTTACCCGAATAAAGTATGGTTTCACTTATATTTCATCCTGCATCAAAATTATGATTCTCTTTTGTATTTTTTCTTTTTATGATCTTTCTAATAATATCAATGCTTGGTACAACATTCGGTTTCATGATAATCCAGACAAAGAAAAATTTAAAAAAAGGATAAATGTTATACCTTAATGATTAATTACACTATTTAAATGAAACATAATTCCTTTAACACCCCCCTTTTTTTAAAAAAAAATAAAAAGTAAACGTTATTTTTATTATTTTCTTCGCGTATTAAAAATAAATCGAGAAAATGTCAAACCAAGTATTATTATCCGCAGCATTAAGTGCTATTACAAATAGCACAATTCTTCCTTATAATGATTATTCTGGAAATAATCTATATATTCCTTATCACGATAATTCTGGTAATCAATTAATTTCTAATAACGGTTTTTCTGGAAATAATCAATTGGATGAAATATCTCTTCATCAATCTCATTTAATTGGAGGTAAAGTTCCAACTAACAACGTAAATGGTAATGACGATCAACTAAGAATACCACGCCGTAAAACTTCAAGAGTATTACTAGGTTCAGATAGCCGTAGAAGGATCAGAATTTTTAAACGAAACTGTGTATTCGTTAAAACATTAACGGGTAAAACTATAACTGTAGATGTTGATTTTAATGAAACAATTGATCAGTTAAAAACGAAAATTCATACTATTGATGGCATACCACCAAATCAACAAAAATTAATTTTTTCCGGTAGATTATTGGTTAAAGGCGATTCCACTTTAGCTGAATGTAATATACAATGCGAATCTACCTTATATATATTGAGATTAAAATGTGGTGATTCTCCTAGTAATACATTATTTATTCATCCGGATCAACTTGACCCACAATATGATTATGATTTCACGAATATAAATGATAAGGGATTAACTTTTATGAGAGGGAATTTTGAATATAAACGCCCTTGCGGTTGGAAAAGAATTGCTCTCAACGTTCTTAATAAATATGATGACAATACTTGGCTTGGCGTTGGTGTAAGACAATATTCAACATGTTCAGTACAGAATGAATGGCCTGGTAAGTTATTTACAATAATTTCTATTAATATATTTCAATTTATTAATTTTATAATTATTATATACCTTTTTAAATAGTTTCTTATCACGGAACTGCAAAACATAATTGTAAATCAATCGCTGAAGATGGTTATCTATTGTGTAAAGGCAAACGATTCTTATTTGGTCATGGAATTTATTCCACTCCAGATATTGATGTTGCATATCAATATGCTACTAAATTCAAACTTGATGGTGATGATTATAGAGTCGTGTTTCAAAATAGAGTTAATCCAAATAATTTAATTAAAATTCCAAAAAATGAAACCAGAGTTGGTGAATATTGGATTTCGCCTGATGGCACAGATTTACGTCCTTATGGTATCTGTATCAAGAAAGAAACTTAAGTAATGTTGATTTGTTTATTTTTTAAGAACATTCATTATAATAATAAGATCAATCGTTTGTATATTATTCGACTAACTTTATATTGACAATTCATAAACTCTTAGCCAAATTAATCCCTAGTTTAATTATTAATAATGATAAAAAGTTCATAAAACACAGCAGTACTCGCAAGTTGTAATCTACAATCTCGTGTATTATGTGATAAACCTATTTTTTATCCAGTTCATATTTTCAACCTATATTAAAACATTTCCATTAACTATTTGTATTAGGTTGTGTTATTGAAAGCCAAGGGATTATGTCTTCGATTAATTTGAAAATAATAATAATTGTCATTTTATTTCTTTGTATTTGAAAGAAACTTTTTTTTTATAATGTTTATTCTTGACGTTGCTTGCATTTTGTCAAGGAGTTGATTTTTTTGATAATATAAAATGCTTAAATAATTCATTAATTGAAATTTTAAGCTTCCTACCTCCCTAATACAGTCAATTCTCTATAAATGCACCCCTGTGGGGGAAAAAAGCGTGCAATTACAAAGAGTTGCATTTATAAAAAGTTGTCTGTAGATAACTAGAAAATAACATAATTTGATGATTATACTCACAATATTGTATAGCATATTTAGAAGCCATTTATATAAGAAACAAGAATAAATTTCTACTAAAAAATATTATTTCAATTGAATTATTATTTTCAAATAAATATTGTTAAAATCGTCTTTTGAATAGTTTGTGACTTTAGAAGGAAGTTCTGGATGTTGTGCAAGTTCCCATTTAAGAACGTGTTCCCAAATCTGAGTTTCACTCATTTGTAGATTGTCATTTTGATTTATTGAGATCAAAACTTTTTCTGGAATTGAGGAGAAATTTAATGAGTTAAATATCTTAACTTGGCTCTTTTGTTATTAAATCAGTACAATATTTTTGAAGCTCAGAGAAAGAATCATTTTCGAAGCTTGCTTGATATATCAAGTTAAAATTTTGTTCCATCCAGCTTTGCTTCATTTTCAATCAAAAAAGATTGTAAATAGGGAATTAATTCCTGAAGACTAAGTTCATTAGTGGCAATTAGGATTTGAATTATATCTGTAATTCTGTATTATGATATTCATTTAAGGAAAGCTTTCTACCATAAATATACCTAAAAATAATTATTTATAAAAAATTAATTATTTAATAATTATTAAAAAAATGGCAATTATTTTATCACTATAATTTTCTTACCGAAAAATTATTGAAAAATTTCAGGCGAAATATTTGGTAATTGGTAATTTAATATGCCTGTGACAAAATATCAATATTTTTCTTTTTTATTATTAGTTGATAAAATTCTTCGCAAGTAAGGAGAACGATAATGTAATATAACCATGTGAGCACGAAATATTTTTATATAAGGGTCATTATCAACTTCAATAGTAATATCATAGTATTCTTCATCATTTAAAATTTCGAGTATATTTTATGATAATTTCGGTAATAATTTATTATCAGCTACTTATTTATTTTTTTTTATAAATTTAATAAAAGAAACAAGAGGTCATTTTCATGGGGGAGCTTGGTATGTTTCTAGAAGGTCTTTAAGTAAAAGTTATTGCAAAAAATGACTTTAATTATGAATAACTAATTTTTTTAAACGACGTCCAAAATGTTGATCTCCCTTTTTGATAAAAATTTCCGCTCTAGAGCCCCAAACAGTTTGAGTACCCTGATATTGAGTATAGTATAGCCTACGATATAGTAAGTATGATGCTAACTTAGCTAGTTTAATTAAAAAAATAAAACGAATAAAATTCAAAAATATGAATTTATATGTATCGTTATTTAATATCAGATATACCAAGTATAGTTAACGCTAAATCGGATGGCCAAGATAAGTTAGCATGTTACGATTGTTACGTTGGGTGTACCATTAACCAATTAAATCAAAACTTATGTAATGTCTCATATAAAAGTTTATTATTAGAGATTTTTTGAAATGGCTTAATTTATGCCAGTTATGAATTGAACACTGGTATTTTAGGTTCATTCAGATTTTTTTGACTTTATTTTCTGATATTAATATATTACATCTTGGAAAGTAATTTGTCTGCGCACACTTTGAAATAGAAGCCATTAAAATTTCTGAAAATTTTAAAATTTTTTTTGAAAAGGGAGGTATCATATAAAAAAAACAACTATTTGGAGCGTTCTCACAGAATTTGGAATGAAAACAATAAGAAGAATCTAGCTAGAGTTATGGACGTGTAAATTTTACTATAAACAAGCTTTCGATTTACTTCTCTAACAGTAATTCAACAATTCTGTACGAACTTGATGGCAAGATCTCCGGATAAAATATTTAAATCACTAGATTTCACGTCAATTCTTGAAAAATCTTTAGTTCAACTTATTAAAAGTGATGATTTACAAATGGAAGAAATTGAAGTTTGGGAACATGTATTAAAATGGGGTATCACACAAAATCCTACGCTTCTTGCTGATTACAATACTTGGTCTGATAATGACTTCAAGACAATGGAGAATACTTTACAACATTGCTTACCATTTGTCAGATTTTTTTGTTTATCATCTATTGAATTCTCACAAAAAGTTCGCCCATATCAAAAACTATTTAAACGTCAACTTTATGAAGATTTATTAAGTTCTTATTTGGAACCCAATAATGTATCAACCGAAAACATTTTACTTCCCAGACATATTAAAGTTAACGATTCAAAACTTGTTGATAATTTGATTATTTCACATATTTTTAAATGGATTGATAAAAGAATTATTATAGATAACAAATTTTCTCAAATCAGAGAATTATATTTACCATATAAACTTGAATTGCTACTAAGAGGAAGCCGAGACGGATTTACTCCTAAAAAATTTCATACTTTATGTGATGATAAACCCAATACTGTCACATTTATTAAAGTAAAAGGAAAGAAAGAAATCGTTGGTGGATATAACCCTTTAATATGGAAAAATTCTGATACGTGGGGAAATACGAAAGATAGCTTTATATTTTCTTTTGAGAGTGAGAATAAACTTTTTAAAGATACTATTATTAGTAAAGTAGAAAATATATCTCGTGCAATAAGTAATTATGATAAACATGGTCCATGTTTTGGTATTGACCTTGTTATACGGTCAGCTAATGAAGACACAAATAATTATAATACTTTTTATTATAAAAAGAATTATTATGAAAAAGAAATAAAGGATGAAGATAATTTCTTAATAGAAGATTATGAAGTATATCAAATTATTAAAAAATACAAACGTAAATTTTAATTTGTATATTGCTCAATAAAAAATTTTTTTAATATTAATTCACTTGTAATTAATTGAATTTAATAATTTAAAATTATGAAATGCTTTTTTTATAACTAATAAAAAAATATATAAATATATTGTATCGTTTCTCATAAATTTGTGTAGGAAGATTTATTTGGAAAGAATTTAATTAAGAAACATCCAAAAGTCACTAAATTTGTTCTTGTTCATAGCTTTTATTTGACTTTTATTTTAATATATTTTTAATTACTAGTAAATGTTTGATTTTAAATTAAAAGAGAATAAGATAGACATAGTATTTGTAAATCCTTATTTTTCGAGTAAAGGAATATATAGCATACCGACATCTAGTTTTATATATTTACATTTATCAATTATTAGAGAAGTAGAAGAAACTAAATCAAATGTAAAATGCAGGTGCATAGAATATAAATAAAGTTGCCCACTATAAATCTTTAGAATGAAAAGACAAAGTAGAAATAATTTCAATTGAGGCATATGGATCTGATGTGGTGGTAAGAAAAGTGTTGTGGCTGAAAATTGCAGTCACCTGGTTGGCTAATTTTTGCAGTTTTCCAGAATGAATTAGTGATTGGCAATAAGTAATTTATGCTACTAGATTGGTGAATCACGAATTAAATTAATTTCACGCTCTCCTTGACTCTTTTGCCTCTTCTTCCCTGACCATAATTATGTGCCAACACTGATTTATATAGTATAAATACCAACAGTTAGATCAAACTGTCTTTTAAACTTTGAAACTTGCAGATAAAGATTTCAGATTAAATTAATTGTTCTCCGCTGAATTCATTAATATTTTGATTTGATTGCGCTAATTCGGGTATTTTGTGCTTTTTCTTGGCAATATATTCAAGTAAAACAATAATGATTAACTCGAAAAAATGGCTTTGAATAACCATACACACAAAGCCATTCCGCATCTGGCATAGGTTTCGTGAAGAATATAATTAAATATTAAAACATAAATAGTGCCATCAAAAGGCCTGGAGAGCGTGATATGTTATGCTATTTGTATTAGAGGGAATTTAATTGGCCTGAAAATTAGTTGGTCGATTAATTGATTGATTTTAAAGTCTATAATAACCGATTATCGATAAATTCACCAATTAATCATTATCGATCAATTAATCTGTTGTAGACCAAACTTGACCATGCACCAAATCGTCACATCGGCCTAAATTATTGGCCATTCTAATAATGCCTTAAAACTGTACCAGCGATGATCTCCTAATTTGGGCCAATGGGACGATTTGGGACATGGTCTACAACAAATCCAACTAGTTGGTCGATCAATTATATAAGCCCACTGAAATTGCCGTTCAAATATAGCCAAAATCGGCAGTCCGATTTAGTCTCTCAAACCTCTTTAATTACCATAATTTTTTCAACAACGAAAAAAAAGTATATATATAAATAAATATACAAAAAAGGTTCACCGGGTACGTTTCCTAAATTTCTTTTTTTTTTTAAAAAAAAGGATTATAATATTATATTGCCCTCAATCGTTTTTCTTCCCCTCTCCCTGTAATGCGAACGTATATATTTTTATATATATAATTTTTTTTCTTCTTTGAGAAAAAAATAGAGGACTTCTTTTTTATAAAAAAAAAATAGATAGATCTCTTTTTTTTTTATGAAATCTCAAATTTTTGAATTAGAAAGAATAGGTAAGAATGAAAATAAATGATTTCTCCAAGTGGTGAAAGATTTTATTTATAAATATGTAAAAAAAATTATTATTTTTTTTTGATGTAAAATTAACAACTAAAAAGTTATCTCCTCTATTTTATAAAAACAAATAAATTAATTATAATAAATTGAATCCGTAAGAAAAAATTCAAAGAGCCGAGAAATAAAAGAAAGACTCTACAAGGAATTGAAAATTACTAGTTTTTGGGTGAATGGACGTAGTTATCAAAATTTTAAATATACTGTACATACTTCTCATTCGTGAAGTAAATTTCTTCACTCTTCTCTTTGACATTTCTAGACCTTTCAAACCCTTCAGACTCGAGTAATTTAATTATTTTTACGAATCCCTTCGTATTCAAAATTATGATCAATCTTTATTTGAATAAATTTGACTTTATCAAATTCTAATACCTTCAGCATAATAATATTCTTAATCTTCACAGGATTCTGAACAAATCCCTTCCACTAAACTATATTTTTTAAGCATACCATGTTTGAAGTAAGCGAATTTTTATTCAACTCATTCATCAAAACTTCATCTAATTTTTGTATAAGCTTAGGACGTTTCCTGCTAAATATAGCAACTCACTGTTGTATTTGGCCAAAGTTTCATTAGCCATATCGATTGATACTCGTTCAATCTAGATAAAGTAAATTTAATTAATTAAAAAAATAAAATGATATTATAATTCGAACATCGAAAGTGCACATACAGTAGAATTACACGAGCTGCTAAATCTAGTAGTTTGATCAGTTGATAAATTTTTCCTTGCTCCGGATATTGAAGTAAATCTTAAAAGACCAGCGAAATATTTTCATCAGAATCACTGGATAAATTATGTTCATTGAATCCAGTAAATATTATTTTAATAGATGTTTTTCTTGGTGGCTTCTTTTTAGTAATTTGTTCCATTTTTAGTTGCTGACAAATAACATTACTTGTTCATTTATATGAGTCATTTTTCGTTTGATCTGGTCCAACATAAACAAAGAGAAGTGGCTTTGCTTAGTAATACTAAAACCGCAGTATGCATTACACAGTATATATATAATGACGTCACATCTTATTTTGAAAAAAAAAATCTTACAAAATCATGAATAAGACCTACTACAATAGTGCTATAATATTATCAATGACGTTTTTTGTATATCTCTTTATTTGTCTACTAATAGTTGGTTTACGCGTCGATATATCGATAATCGATAATAATATCGATAGCTCCGCACATCATCTATTTCATCTATTGCGGATCAGTGTCAGATCACATGAGAGTCATTAATTAGTCATTACATCATTATTAATCACTTTTTTTCGCGTACGCGAAATCTCTTTTTAATATATATATACCCTCACTTTCCTCTAAAAAAAATACCAAAAAAAAAAAATACTAAAAAAAAATACCCTTTTTTATAAAAAAACCACTTTCTCTAAGCCGCCTGTAATCTGTAAAATATATATACAACAAGCGGAAGATATAAAATTATTAGCGTCAGTTTTATTTGTAATCAAATCCCCATTGCTTAAATCAAGCAATGAAAAAACCATATCTGAATGACGCAAAAACGTTGGTTTTCTTTATTCTAAAGCCTCTTTTCTTTACGTCTTCCTTTAGGTGGGTTGTTGTGTGTAGGTTTGTGTGTGGGTTTGTGTGTGAGTGGTATATATGTTTGTGTATTTCCTTGCTCTTTCCTTTTCCCCTCTCTTGCTTTTCTCTTGTTTTCCT
The DNA here is from genome assembly GCA_021464525.1 of Rhizophagus sp. LPA8_4_AMF. NCBI lineage: Eukaryota > Fungi > Glomeromycota > Glomeromycetes > Glomerales > Glomeraceae > Rhizophagus > Rhizophagus sp. LPA8_4_AMF. Next base: position 11,776 of record JADRCO010002746.1, read on the forward strand.
CTTTCCCTTTCATTTTCCCTTTCATTTTTCTCTTTTCTTTCGTTTTCCCCTTTCCCTTTCGTTTTCCCTTCCGCCTTAGCTCAATGGAGCTCATGTTTTTGCTCCTTGGACGCGAAACTTGCAACTCCTCAGCTACTGTCAAGTATCTCACCACCGATCCTTCTTCTATAAGGGCCTCTCTGTATATAAAATATAGGGTTTATTAGACGTTAATAGAAGGGAAAGAGCAACCAAAAAATTTTTTTAAATAAACAAGGTATATTTTTTTTTCGTGATGAGAGTAACGGGTAATATAGTAATGAAGGCTCTGGAAGGCTGGATCTTGTCATCTTAATACTGCATTGGTTAATGGGTCTATGGTAAGCTTCGCAACATCTTTTACGAAACTTTTTCTCAATTTTTTTTTAAAAAGGAATTATTATAAACATCACAATATTACCAGTTACAGCAATATTATATTGAAAAAACTAGATGGCAGACGAAAGCTCTCTGAAGAGCATTACTGGCTTTCTAGATGAGTGCAAAGTGGCCAAGAAAGGTGTGTTTTTTTTTTATTTTGCAAAGTGAGTAATTCCTAAGCAAAGTACAGAACGGATTACTCATAGAGTCGGGGAGTTCACAAGTTTGCTTAGGATCATATTACTGGGTTTGTTTGCTTG
>JADRCO010002747.1:0-12429 GCA_021464525.1 Rhizophagus sp. LPA8_4_AMF
TAATCAGAATCAAATTTTCGCATGCAGACTGATTGCATACACTATTTTGAAAACGTTGATAAAATATACTTTTCTTTATACATATTATACCTATGCTTATGAAAATTGAAAAACAGGTAAGTTCAACTTGCTAAACACTTTACTTATGCATAAAAGAATTTCATATAATCAAAGTAAAATTATATTTTGAAATAAACATATTTAATCTTTATTTAATAAAATAAACGTATATAATGTAATAATTTTATGCTAAAAATGGTACATTAAGTTTGATAAAAGTTAATAAAAAATACTATTAAAAAATTTTAATAAAACATTTGTGTATTTGAAAAGAAGTTTTAGGTAAAAAAAATTATAAAATGTAATAAAATGTATTATAATATAAATCTTTATTTTGTTACGTAATCAGCAAATAAAAATTTCATATAAGATAGGAGGTAAATTTTACCATACTATGAAGCGTCATACTGATCAAAAGTCCAGGATTAAACCTTAGATTAAATCCCAGATTTATCTGGAGTGAAAATGGATTTATCCATATTTCTCCTTGGATATGTAGATTCTGGATCAGATCCAGGATAAAATGTGGATTAAATCTGGGATGAAATATAGGAAAATTCAGAATGAAATATAGATTAATCCATTTTCACTTTGGATTTGATCCACATTTTATTCTGAATCTGATCTAAGATCTACATATCCAGGGGGAAATATGGATAAATCCAGAATAAAATATAGATAAATCTATTTTCATCCCAGATAAATCCAGGATAAAATATGGATAAATCCAGAGTTTAATCCAGGGTTTAATTCCAGACTTTTGATCAGTATAGCGCTTCATACCATATGGGCTAAATCTAAGATATTTATATATTGTTTGGAGTTCTTCAGAATCATGTAATTGTTTCTAATGATATTTCTCAAATATACACTTTTATAATAAATATTACATATAACTTTAAATATTTATTTAAAATTGTATACTTTTATTTACTATGACTTAATTTTTTGGCATACTATTTTTACATATAACATTTTTTTAAAATATCCATTTTTTAATGTGACATGCTCATTAAAAATACAAAAAAATATACTTTTTTTTCATATGACCCTTATTATAATTATCCAGGGTCCTGGAAGGGTATTGAAATTCAGAAATGGTAAATTTCTTTGCGAAACTTACTATATATTTTGTTTTTTAATGGAACGTTAAATAATGTTTCTTTTATTTTATTAGGATCTCTAGGCATCGATTAGAAGCATTGGAGCATAAAAATGGTAAGTTTCATTACAAAACTTACCATCTTTTTTATTTTTTAATTAAAAGATAGTTTTAACATTTCTTACATTTTATAGGAATTATTGTTTTTGAATATACTTTCAAAAATTTAATTTTTTTTATTTTATTATATAGATTTATATTAGATAATACATTTATTGTTAAATAATACAATTTGTAATTAGATAGTATAATAATAAACAATAGAGTGTAATAAAAAATACCATATTTTCATGTTAAAAAATGTATTAATTAACACTATTTTTGGTTGTTTTACATGATTTTTAACAAAATATAAGTGATTTTTAACACATTTTTCAACAGTTATATTGATCTTTAGTATTTTATATATTGTAATACGTAGTTTTAAATGTTTTTAAGTGGCGTTTATTGACAAAGGGTTTATTTTCCTACATTTTTTGACATTGAGCAATACATGGCATTTTTTAACACTTTATATGCCCATACAAAACTTCCTAATGTTTTTTTAACTTCATAATTTTTATTTGTACATTTTCTATATAAAGACATCATTATGCTAAATACTGTGAGATATTCTTTAAGAACCAAGACTTTTTTGCTTTATCTTTCCTAAAGATATTAGTTATCTTTTCGAATGTAATGAGGCTATTTGTTGATATCTTTTCATTGATATAAGAATTCAATATATCAATTTGAAAAAGACTAAAAAAGATCGTACAACTACTTCTTTTTCTGTCATATATCTGTTATCTTAAGTTTTTTAAAAAATCGTTTAAGACAGACTTTCTGTTTCTTATTCTGATTTGGTTAGACTTTAACATTCAAACGTTATTATTTATGCATCTGTACTTTATCTATCCATACGTACTATCTATTTCAATAAGAAATTTCTAAACGATTACTAAAAAATTCTTTTTTGTGATTTTTAAATATTATCCTTTAAACTATATTGTGAGTAAATTTGCCTGCAATTACTAAATTAGGATGATTACCATTATATAAATTCTTTAATTTTAGCTAGATTGTCATATAATTTTGCAGATATATTGATCAACATTCTAATCATAAAAATTATAGGAATTAGTAATTTTAGTTTGAAATTTAAATTTTTTTTTAGAAATATACTTAAAATAACTACTACAGTAACACCTCCATAAGTGCACGCACCTGGGGCCAGCCATGCACGTGCACTTATGGAGGGTGTGCACTTATAAAATAGCCAATAGAAATATAGATTTTATTACACAAATTAAAAATCCAATAAACGTTATTTATTTAAACAATATTTATTTAAACTCCATGTAAATTTTATATATTTTTAAACTTAATGTATTTATTTAATCTTGATATGTGCTATTTCTCGTAAATATACAAAATATTCCCTGGCTATACTAATTTGGGATAATTAACTAAACAAGAATAAAAAATGTTCTCACACTTGTAAATACTGTAATTATATGGTATACTGTAAAAAGATTTGCTAAAAAAATTAGAGAAATAAATTGTTGGAATGTAATGTTATCCGTCATACACAAATTTATTTATTAATTTATCTTACGTATTTTAAAATTAACCGTGACCAAACAGTTACCGATGATTGGTCAACATTATGTAAATTGTCACGTGAATACACTTATGGAGGGTGTTCTAATATACCTGGGACTCAGAATTGCTTGCATGTGCAGAACATAGAGGGAGTGCACTTAGCTTTAAGTTCCAAGCTTGGGACTGAGCTATGGTGTGCATATAGAGAGGGAGTGCACTTATAAAGGGTGCACTTATGGAGGTGTTACTGTAGTGATGATCATTAGGTGATTATAATGATTACGTAAAAATAACTTATTTTGATTATGATATAATTATTACATAAAAATAGACTATTTTTACATTAATTCTTTTTTCTCACATTTCGTTCTTTTATCATCCTTTAAACTCTCTTACAAGAAGAATAGTTATGGAAGGTATGACTTGATTAATTTTTTTTTATTATGTTCTTCGTATTATTTAAAATTAATTAAAATTTTTAATATGGGTGAATTACAAGAAACACTTGATGAAACAGAGTCATATAATGAACTGATCCTACCACTTTCTGTAGGAAATTATTATTTATCATGGGATGAAGCTGAAGCTTATCTTAACTAAAAGCTGTTGGTTTTTCATTACGCCGGAAACTGATCATAATGGAGAAGTTGACGTCGCACCTTTGAGTGTACAACATTCTGGTAAACCTGTAAATAATCAGGTTATTGATCTTTCTCAGCAACGTGATCGTCCTTCAAGAAAGATTTTATGTCCATGGCATACAATATTACCATTCCAGATCTTCATATTATTAATGAAATTCGAAATTTCAGGTTGTATACTTCAGAAACTCAACAGATTGTTAATAAAAAAGCTAAATATGCTAATGAGTTTGGAAAGTTAAAGAAAGCACTTAATCTTGCTCTGGATCTTGGATGTGAAGAAGAATTAATTAATATCATTGCAGGTTTTATTGAACAGAAAAAATCTATACTTGAAATTGTAAATCATAGAAGCATTCAATCTGAGCAAATAACTGTAGCAAATCTTTTAGTCTCTAAGAGCTGTAGATAACCGCCAATAAAGAGATTAAAAGCTTCTTCTAAGAATCAAGTTCACTGTTCATAAAACTTACATTAATCATGCAATTAATCCACGAGATCCCAATTTGGTTGTGCATTCAGAATTGATAGGAGGATACCTTTGTCTAATGTAAATAGTAATAGTATCTTAAATAATGATAGGAATTCAGAAGAATCAAATGATAATAAGAGAAAAAAATATGTATGTAAAATATGTGGTGAAACAGGACATAATTTTCGAAATAAAGCTAAATGTAAATAACAAGAACAAGAACTAGAATGAATGTCTTTCATGTTGAGTAGAATTTATAATATGCTATGCAATATTATTGCATTTCTTTTTTATATGGCTCCCTTCGGTCGCCAGAATATTATATTGCAAAAATCAATAAAATCCAAAATAATTTCTTTAAAAGTTCATATTCAGTAAACTGTGATGTATTTTAGAAATCTTGTCTAAATAATAACTTTATTGCCTATTTTTTATAATTATTAATAATAATATTTTTTTAATAACGTTAATTATTCAAATTCTGAGATTATCACGTGAGGTGGTAATGGTTACTATTCGTTATGGTTAGAAAAATTCTTTTTTTTAATCCTCCACTTTTTTCTATCACTACTGTTTTTTTCTACTTTTATTTTATTATTTTTAAGCATTTCTTTTTATTTTTATCAAAAAGGATTTATAAAATGAATTATAATATTTTAAATTTTTTATTATTAAATATATGATATAACTTTATATTATAATAAAAATACAAGTATTGAAGTAATTTTTTTAAAGATTATCACATTAAAATTATTGATAATTAAAAATAAAAATAAAAATCTTACAATTCAAAATAAGTTTATTGACAGAATATTCATATAAAATTTTCTTTGCATTTTTTTTATGATATTATTCTTTTTTAAACACTATGTAAAGTTAAAATCCTATATCTAAAATTAAAAAACTCAATTAATTAACGTTATTGTTCATGATAAATTCTAAATATTGTACTAAAGTTTTGAATAACTACAGTCAAATCTCAATGAAATCACCAAATTTAAAGGCAAATTTTTTTAATATCACTATAATTTTTAAAAGTGCAGTTATTTATTCAATAGATAAGTTTTAATTTTTATTATGTGATTGGTAAATTAATGATCTTTATCACATGATCTATATGTTAACTTAATCAGAAAAAAAATTTTTACCAATCTAACTTAAGTGTTTCTAAAAATAGATAAGAGTTGAATTAGTGGCAAAATTGCAAGCAAATTTGTCTACAATTGCTTACAGTTTTAGGGATATCATCTTTAAGTATGTTTGATTCTGAATTATTATTATCCTGTTTATAATTGAATAATTCTTTAAAATGCAATGCACATTTAAATCTAAAATTCAACATGACGATGGGTGATAGTAAATGAAGCGAGCATATACAAGAAAAGAAAAACCCAAAATAAAATATACTATATTATTTGTAATTAAATTTAATATATATTGTAGTTAATCGATTTCTTGTATTTAATTAGTTAGTTTTAAGAAATAACATTTGCACTCAATGCAAGACTATTTAAACACATTGCAAATGATTTTAGATATAAATAGTAAGACAAAACATTTAGAAAATCAAGTTATTCCTATTGTCACAGATTGGCCTGATCAGCTATTTATTAGGAAAGTATTAACGCATTTTTACGCATTAAGAGCATTAGGATTACAGTCCACTATTTCACAAAAATAGAATCATTTGTACCAATATTAGATTCTCTTTATCTTTCACTTAACAGTAGAGAACATGTTATAATAATTTATCTTTCTTTTTTTGAATAAATGTTTCACTTTATATTTGGTAAAAATAAAAAATGGCGAAAAAACCAAAGTCATAGAGGATTAATTTTTTTTGAAACTTGCATGAAGTGGTTGGATTAAAATTAAACATGAAGTCATGCAAAAATTTGGTTTAACATGCAAAGATGTTGAATATCAATCCATGACTTATTAGATAATCTTATTCCAGCCACGCTTGATGTTTATGCGATTCTATTTCAATCTGAATCTTTTGATCAGTATGTGAAAACTGTATTCTATATTTGGACATTTACTTTATGATAAAAAAGAAAAAATTATAATAAAGCATTCCTTATATTTTTGTCAATCTATTTTATTGGCAGGATAATTACCACCCATTTGCTAGTCAGCTAGTGTTACGATCTGTGCTATGTTAATCCATCAATCTGGCGGATTAATCTGGTCCGAAACATTTCAGATGATCCGTTAGAATTTAGGCGGATGACGGATGGATCTGGATAAAAAAGTGGATGAATCCGGATGATCTGTTAAATCATAATTCTGGCCCAGCAGGCCCACAGTTTGGCATAATTTCAGCCGGAATTACAAAATTTCCTTTTTAGGAAATACTATATTACACAAGATGCCAAATATGTTCTTACAAAAATCAAATTTGTGGAATGGCTATCACCCAAAAAGGAAGTGATCATCATATTATAGAATTGTAACTCAGACCAAATTTGTAATTCTGGCCCAGATTATGTAGTCACGTGATAGAATATAATGATCTGGATGAAATCTGCGGATTCTTAGATGAATTTGTGAATCTGTGACGAGTATCCGGATCAACTAAATCATTCACAGATTGAATAAACAGATCACGAATTCATCCAGATCGTAACACTACCATTTGCTAATGCAATCAAAAAGTATCTGCCATGCATGTTTTAATGATTATTACATTGAAAATATTCATAGTCGAATTAGGGCAAACACATCTTCAAATGCAATAGCCAAAAATATTATAAAACAGACTTATGTTATTGGTATGATGTGAATGTTTATTAAAATTGAAATAATTAATTAACATTATATTTTGATTTAAATAGCAGATCATAATCCTATTTTTAAAGATACGTATTGTAAAACTCACCATTATCCTTATAGTTTACCTACGCTTAATTTTCTATCAGATAAAACCAGTCTTTTTCTGTTAAATTATTTTGTAAAATATTTCATAATTAAAGTAAAAGCATTCCAATATATAATAATAAAAAAAAAAAAAATATATAAACTAGCTAGTTTGGAAAAAGAAATAGATTTGCATCATCTACCATCAGTGTACAGCACATCACATCCACTACAATTAGGATTATGTGATAATTGTGGACTTCAAATGGATAACAATGGTGTAGTACTTGCTTGTGGCCATAATTACCACCCAGTTTGTTACAGTAAAAGGTGTATATACTGTGAGAATTTTTATAAGAATGGTATTTTTGAAAATGTAAATTCATTTTTAAAAAGAATGGAAAAAGGAGCAGATTTACTTACAAATGATAATCTGGATGATGATAACGAAGAAGAGGAGGAAGAATCAGATGAAACGATAAGTGAACAAGCAGATGCATCTGCCATATTAGCAGCAGCAATTAGTGATATAAATTATTGGTAATAAATATATAATATATATAATATAACGATAATAGTAATAATAACATTTTTTACCTATCAAATTCTTTAAATAATTATTATAAAATGTTAATTTGACATGATTAATGATTGTATTTTAATAAATTTCATCAAAAGAAACAATTATTAATAAAGTATTTATTTACCACTTGTATTTGAAAATTATAAATAAATTTTATAATATATTACGGTAAGCCAAAAGTCACGTTTAATACAACTTCTGAAAACTTAGAGATCATAGAGATCAGTTTGTTTATTAAGTTAGAGTAGTATTTAAAGAATATACTGATAAAATTGCAGAGTAAATGGTCGCATCCTTCATGTGTTGTAATATGACCATTGTAAATCTTATATGTACAGTCAAACCTCTATATACCAATACAGTATATACTGATATTTGCTTACAATGATGTTTTTTTGTTCCCCTTTTCACAATTAATGAAAAACCTTGATATACCGATTTTTTATATTATTTTGTGATATAACATACCGATACAATCCTTCTGTCCCCTTTATAGAACGTATATGAAAATCTGATTTATATACCTATATTTTAGGTTACACTAATATAATTCGGGCCAGCACTATAATGTTAGCCAGAAAAATATACCACAATTTCTTATTAAATATAGGTTTGGTAACTTGTACTGAATTTTGTTTAGAAAAATATAGGCCAAAATTAGATCATTACAATCTACTAAATCTATCATATTATCATATACCGATAATTCGATATACCGATACTTTTCCCCAAAACAGCAACATCGGTATATAGAGGTTTGACTGTACACTGTATAAATAGTTTGTGTAACATTAGATCAAAATGGGACTTTGTTTATGCTCTCAAAATGTGACACATTTGATTATTATTAGCCACGAATTGGTCATTCCCTAAGAAACGTAAAAAATAAAAGAAAATTCCAAAAAACGCGTCTTATATAAGCATAATGTGAAAATTATTTCAGTATTATAAAATACATATAAGCCAGTGTTGAATAATTTTAGTTCTTTTAAAGATATTTAGGAAATTTAGGAAATAAAAAAGAAGAGGAAAAAAAGAAGAAAGAGTGTACTGCAAACATAAGACTGAGGCTAGGATCGGAACACAATGAGACTGTTATCACATGATGTGACGTAATAATCCAGTCAGTTCGCGATTTTTTTATGAAAAGGTTATAAAGGATTTTTTTTCCACGTTTGCCCTGTCTCTCCGTTTGCCCTGCCTGTCTCTCCGTTTACCCTTTGAAAAATGAGTATACTAACTGAAGGCTCGGAAGAAGAAGTATTGTCTACTCAAGTAACAATTGAGACAAGGCAAACCTCCAAAATTAATCAGGTATTAAGTTATTTTTTAAAACTATTTAAGAGCAATGCAACTATGGCTAATGAATACGATAGATCTTTACTAAGATCGATGAAGAATTATTGCAAAATCGAGATCAAGACATCGTCAAGATCCATATCCCCGAACTGGATAAAATTGGTATACGTGTACGTGAAGCTATACACGGGAAATATAGCGCTGAAATAATTAATGAAGATATAATTATAAAAGTAAGTTTTATTCTGAACTACATTTACATTTATTATCAAATCTGACCAATTTTATATTAGGTTGACGGAGGACTTAAAGAGGCTATACACGTTGATCTTTTGATTTCGGCACGTGCACATAATAGGAATTGGTGGGTAACGCCCAATTCAACATGTGTTGTTGGGCCTAATGATTATCGACCCGACGTTGGCGTATGGTTTATCAAACCAACGTTTCCTCAACTGTCACATCCAATCCAAAATCTATGTCCGCCGCCTAACGTGTGGATAGAGGTAATTAAATTCTTGTAGAAAAAACATTGTAAATAGTTTTGCTTATCAGGTTCGAATCCCGCAGGTTTTTTTTAACCGTGATCCGGATCGCCAACACGCACTCAATAATTTTAATGTCATTCAACAAATTAATCCTAAGATCGAATTTGTGGGAATAGCTATCCCTGATTTGATTCGTAACTACCGTCAAAATCCTACTCCTGGAGTAGCCTCAATTCAAGCAACTCCAGAGAATGATCAAATTAATAGACCTACTCGAGCTCCGTATCTTATTCATTGGACCGCTAATTTCACTCCAGTCTATTATAAAATAGACTGGAATGAATATTTAGACCTCGGATGTGGATGGAGACTTCAGATGAATATTATATTGGACATAATTTCTCAGCCTTAAATGATATGAATTAGTCTTTTTTTTTTCCAATAAAAAATAATCAATATTTTATATTTTATTTACACAGATAGATAAAACAGATGATAAAAAATAGTAGATGATACATTTGCAGATATACTAAATAAAGTTCAAATATTTTGCTAAAACTGCTAAAACTGCTAAAACTTCAAATTTGTTAATAGGCAATTGTTTTAGTGTATAAATAAATTTTTCTTGATGCATTCCCTATAAAATGTAAAGTCTGGATCTTTGACTTCCAGATGATAAAAGTTCTTGGGCTGATTCGTGCTGAAGTTTCTTCAGCATTTTCTTCTGTGATTGAGAAGTGCTCTCGGGTTTTTTAGCCGCAACCCTTACAACTCGCTTCCTCTGTCTTATCTCACCGTTAAGAACATTAACGCTTTTCTTACCTACTCGATCGAATTTGTGTTATTGATCGCGAAATTCCCTTCAGGAGATACATTTGATACCTTCAACGCTTCGCGTGAATCTTCCTTAGCATTCTGTGACTGCTCATTCACCCCGCAGAGCCCTGCTCAGCTGCTCTCAAGTCTGTATTTTTTCGCTCTTGTTTCTCGACGTTACTGTCTGAGCTTTGCATTCTCGTTTTTAACATCGAAAAGCTCGGACACGAGGTCAGCATTCTTAGCCCTAAGTTCATTAATTTTTTCCTCATGAAGGGTAGCGCGTTGCCTCCATATATCAAGCTCAACAATATTAGCCTCAAGCTCGACATTATTTGTTTCAAGCTCAGCGTTACGCTGTCTCAATTCTTCAAGCTCGGATGGCATGATTGTTATTTTTTTATTTGCATCGAGAAATTTTCAATGATAAGCGGCAAATGTAAAGAAACTTTATTAATACACGGCGGAGAGCGAAGTAAAATAAATACATATCGGGACGTAGCCCGTAATACATGCAAAAATAAAAATATGCCAATTATGACTCATTCCTTAATATATTTTTTCGTCCCAACCCTCTTACTATCATCCACAATATCCTCGGTAAGCACTATGTGATAGTTGGCTTTCGAGCAATAAATCTTTTCCGGCGTATACATGAGGAAGTACCAGTCCGAGGCTGTAAGGGCGAGTTAATATACATGAAGCAATTGAAGCATGGTTTGAAAAAAACTCAAGGGCCAAAAGCTTTACCTGTTGTCACGATCCCATAGAGATAATCGAATTCATCGTCGAACGCCGCGACGCTTTCCTTTTCCGAGTGTTCGTATGGTAAGAGCTCTCGAGTTGCATCCCGTTCTGCATGAAACCTCGCTGCCAAATCCTTTGTTTTCTTTCTATCAACCCTTCATTAACGACATCTATGGCTTCTTGATTGCGTAATCAATTTGGCCTGTTGCTTCTTCGTCCACAACTTCGTTCCTTTCTTGGTTAATCTGGCGATATTGATGGATGCATACAATATTGGGGAAATATACTCGCAACACACTCCTCGTTACTGCCTGTTAATTCCCAGGTTTATTTCAGTTATACACCGCTCCAGCTCTTCGTCCTTATCGTCAATTTTCACAGGCTCCGGTACGAAAGACGGAATCTTTTTTTGTCATTGCTGTCGATCCTATACTTGCGTAGCACCTCACTCAAGTTTTTCTTAGTCTTATACGAGGAGAACGAGCGCAACTTCTTATCCTTGGCGAAATTTGCGAGTCTTTTTGCCAGTCCCAATTTCATTCCATGTTGTTCAAGCTCTTCTTGGATCAAGGCATTCTTGGAATTGGGCCAAAATTGTGGCCCCTAAAACGTGATTTTCCATATGATATTTCGAGTAACAAATACTGTGATCGATAAATTAAGCCAGTGTTGGCACTTGACCATTTGGCCGAGGGTTGGCCGTTGGCCGTTTGGCCATTTTGGCCGGCCAAAATGGCCAAGAAATCCTTTGGCCGTGGCCAAATGCCAATCAGTTTCTAATAAGTACTAATACTTTTGGCCGAAATTTGCCCTTGGCCATTTTGGCCGTTTGGCCGTTTGGCTGTTTGGCCATGGCCAAAATGGCCAAAAAAGTTTTTGGCCGCGGCCAAATGCCAACACTGAATTAAGCCATCTAGGCATCTATTCTGATCGTTCGGATTTAACAACCCGAACTTTCCGTTCAAAAAAAATGTAGTACCATTTTGATCGCTTTTTAACACTTCTATCTGGTGCCTAATACGCGTCTTTAAAAAGTTTAATGAACATGCAATCAAGTGAGAAAATTTTAACAAAACGTACTAACCCTTCCAGTTCTCAGAAATCTGGACCTAAAAGAAAAAAACAAGCAATATCACGCGTTCAACTCCACAATTTATTTTACCTAACCCCCAACAAAAAGTTTTTAAACCTCCTCTTCAATTTCAACATATCCCTCAACTTTCTCAACCCCAGCAACAACAAAATATCCTTCTTCAACCTCAACAGATAAATGTTTTTCCTCAAAAGCCCTCTCAAGAGCAATATGTTTCTCAACAACATGAAATTGATCTTCAATTATATGGTATACCTCCTAATTTGTCTGAAATAAAAGAAAGCTATGAAGAAAATGAAGTGTTGGTGAGTTTGTAATTTATATTTTTATTAAGATATGAAATGATTAAAATATTATTATTTAGTTTAAAAAATATTTTACACTTTACATAATAAGAATTCTCAACCTGAAAAATCAAGTGTACTTGAACAATCTCTTGTTGAGGAAAAAAATAATGATGACCAGGATCAAGATCCTGATGAAAAATCTGGAGGTTGGAGCGTAATGAAATCAAGATCTTGCTTGATTACCTTCAAGAGAATTTTTCATCTTGGTCTAAGGGAAACAAAACGAAATTCTACAATAATGTGGCTAAAAATATTTTGCCAAACAAAGAAGCAAATGC
>JADRCO010002748.1:0-12428 GCA_021464525.1 Rhizophagus sp. LPA8_4_AMF
GAATTAAATTTATGTAAATACAACTAGTAATAAAGTGTAATATAAGTAGTAAATTCAGTATATAAATTTCATAATGAATCAGTGAACAAATCATGTAAATTCTGTATAAATTTCATGCACATTCCGTATCCAAAACATATTTTTAGTGATACAGAATTGTGCATTTTTCCATATCCTTTCAACGGACTATTATGATACGTTATTTCTAAGGAAAAAAATTGTATAAAATCCTTATAAATAACGCATCCAATTTTTTATAGGGTTGAAGTAACAACTTTAAATGGTCAGCATATTGGTCATGAATTTCATCCATTAGCAAGTCGATTTGCTCCAATGCTACGTAAATTACCTAAAGAAATTCTAGAAGAAATACTAAAGTCAATGCAACTGTACAGTATCGAATAATCAGTGAGAAGTATAAGACAAGAATATACTGACCAGTTCTTTATAATACCATAAGTAAATTTCATTGTGAAGCAACTCCAGGTGAAGAAGATACAGGAATATTGCTGAAAAGACTTCATGATAAAAAAACAGAAGATCCATGATGGGTAATATCAATGAAGTTTGATCCAGTTGCATCTTCATTAACTCATCTTTTTTGGATAAATCCCGAACAGCAAATCCTATGGTTGCATTACCATGATATAATAATATGGAAAGCCATCCTGGTCAAAAGGTTGATGTCTAGACATCATGTCAGATATATGTGAGATGATGTTTGTACATCATCACCATGATGTTTAAGACATCAACCGATAGACATTATGTTGCCAAATATAGGAGATGTCTAAAGCCATGTTTGATCACGTGATGTACACGCACTTTGATTGGTAACTATAAATAGCTAGGCATTATTATTGGCTTATTATCACGTGAACGAACATGGCTTTAGATGACCCCCAAATATAGTAAATGTAAAAATTTAAATTTACTATATTTGGTAATTATGATCAACATGATATCTAGACATCATGTCGGTTGATATCTCAATCATCATGGCGATGATGTACAAACATCATCCTGCATATATCCGACATGATGTCCAGACATCAACCTTTTGTCAAGGATGGCTTGCGATATAATAATGCATGATAATATATGCAAAACAAACTGGTATAATCGTCCTTTATTTCTTTTTGTTACTCCAGATAATAATTTAAAAACACGAATTGTAGCTTAAGCAATTGTTGATGATGAAACACAATCTTCATATGAATGGATCTTCCAATACGTTAAAGAGGCAACTGACATATCACTGAAGGTTTTTGTAACTGATGGTGATCCAGCAGTCAATAGTGCTGTTATAACACAATTTCCTAATGCTTTTCATATGCATTGTATTGGCACATCGGTCAAAACTTACCAAAACAGTTAAAAGGAAAACTTGGATCAAGTTTTAGTAATTTTATAAAAGATTTCTATAGTAAGAAATAGTTTAATAGAAGAGCAGTTTAATGAGAGGTATTAAAGATTTTTATTGTATTTACTAGATTTTGTTGTTTTTTATTGCTGTATATTTACAATATTCACTGCTTTTTCATTTATATTTACAAGATTTCATTGTTTTTTAATCATATTTAACATTTTTCACTGTATTTACGTGCAATTTTATCCATTTATTGTAGTTCTAATCTTTCATTTATTTACTTAATTTATTTCATTGTTTGATTGTATTTATAATCCATTATTTAACTTCATAAATCATAATTACTATATACAATAGATTCATTCGTTGTAATTTGATTTTATTCTATTGCTTTCAATTTTATTCATGAACATAGTCTAATTTTTTTTTTTACTAATAAACTTGATATTCATTAGAGTTTGCAATTATTTAATTATACATTCTATTATACATTTATTTAATAAAAGGTGGGATGCGTTGCTACAAAATTATCCACATTCCAAAGATTATTTAATGAGATCTTTAGGGTGTAATCCTTAATCATGGGCACGTGCATTTACCAACAAATATTTTACTGCTGGCGTGCAATTTACTTCTCGCAATGAAGATGAAAATTCAACACTAAAGCAACTTTTTGGAAATTCAAGCCTTTTATTGTGTGAATTATTCGATGTATTAGATATTTACAACATTGAAATATTGGACTGAAAGATAAAAACTCAATTTTAAATTGTTTATTTTATTACAATCTAGTTTACTGCAAAATTTTGTCACAGATATAGTAAATTTGTGGCTACTAATTGTAAGATATTAAATATTTTATTCGTTTATCTTTTCAAGTTATAGTAAGATAATAATAAAGGAATTTACCTAAAGCTTCTTCAACCTTGCCTGATTTAAGAATATATTTCAAATAATAATCTAATAAAAGTTTAACAATAATTCCTACAACTATGTTTATTATAGGCTTATAGTATATAATTACTGTTAATAAAAGTCAAAATTGTAAAGTGTATATCCGTAATGCATTTAATATACAGTAATAATGTACCTTAGCATCGCAATATATTATATTTTCTTTTAAATTAATTGTTTAAAAATCAAATTACACCAATATGAAATCAAATATTGAGTGCTGTACAAGTCTATTGATATAAATCACTACAAAATAAAAAGAAAAACTTTCACCTCTATCTATAAACATAACATCCATATTATGCCAACTAAACTAAACGAACGGACAAAACTGTTCTCTGAATGAGTTACTGTATATGAAACAGTTAATCAGTTATTCACGAACCTAAAAATTTGACAAAAATATTGAGAATTCTATATAATCGATATTTGTTATATATGAGAAATTAGAACTACTATGTCTAGAATTAGAAGTACAAGTAGAACTAGATTTTTGTTCTTAAATAAATCAGTTTGTAATTGAACAGATAATTTCAAATTTATTTACTCAATCGATTACCCATAAACGTCCATGGTTTATATTCCATTAAACCTCATAATCTAAAATCTATAAAGTTTATTTTCCAAAAATTATTTAAGTAAAAACTAATATTTTATATATTTTTCTTGTTAAAAATTATGGGATAGTAAATAATGCTAGAGGTTGCAAATTCTGGTAAGTAGTCATGTGATTTTCTAATTGCCATGCTCTTAATTCCCTATCACTAAATTTATGATTATTTGGATATAAAATTCGTATTTGTGAATATAATTCAATAATTGGACTTTCTTGTTCAAGCCAATCAAAAAATAATTGATGTCAATTGAGATTTGCTATTGTTCTTCGTTTTAAATGGTAATCATAAATTTGTTTCATAATGGAAAAATCTTTCCAATTTTTTGGAAAACATGTGGGTGATTTTACTTTATGCTGACAAATGAAAGTTTGAATGAAAGAATTTTCAAGGTCAAATAGTAGATTTCCATTATATTTTTTTATTAGCTCTGATTTTTCCCATACAGCAACCCTATAAAAAAAGTAGATATGTTTTTTATACTGAAAGATACGTTTTGTATACTGAGAGATACGTGTAGATACGTGTAAATACGTCTAGATACATTTTGAGATACGGAAAAATGCACAATTCTGTATCTCACATGATACATTTTTTCAGTATCTCCGTATACAACACGTATCTTGCAAGATACAGAATTGTGCATTTTTCCATATCTCAAAATGTATCTAGACGTATCTCTCAGTATACAAAACGTATCTTTCAGTATACAAAACATATCTACTTTTTTATAGGGCAATTAGTGTTTCCCTTCAAATTTCTTTTTCATTAATAAATTTTAAGAATTCATTTATCTTCTTCAATTTTAGATACATAAATTGCTTGTTTATTGCCGTCAAATTTGTATATCAAAGGTGATTTATATCTGGCAGCATTTAGCCAATCTACTTGAGAAAAAATTCCTATCTCATATATAAATATTTTCAGTGATACAATAATAATCAAAATAGGAACAAATAAACATCTTTTAAAAGTTTATGAATGATATCTCCATCTTGCCATCCTAATACTAAAGTGCCAGAAAATCATGTTCCATTTCGTGAATATATCAAAGATCTAACTTTAGAAGGATTACTTTCTATTTGACTAATATATGCGTCACTTTGTCACAAATACCCAGGTAATTTTTATTACCAACAACAATAGTTAGATTATTAAGACAGGTTTTGGTTTTTTGACCAATACGAAGGGGGAAAAAAGTCGCATTTTAACGTTTTCCACCAAAAATGAGAATATGGCACATAGTGAAATTCTTCAACTATAGAACTAAGATCCACAACTAACTGCGATTGAGTGGTGTTTTGGCATAAATATTAGAGCAATATTAGTCACGCGTGTCAGATTATGTATGTTATAATGGTACTTCATCAATTAATCTTTTAAAAAAAAAATATGTACTATGAATTTACTTTTTAAGTGCAAAAACAGATATTTCAACTACACTGAACTATTCAGACTCAATTGCATATTCCAATTAGTTAGTACAGTCAGAACTCAATATAACGAACCCTCTGGTTTGGTGATTTTAGTTCGTTATAATGAGAATTCGTAAAAACAAGTTTTCTTGATATATCGATTTAATAATAAAAAATTTAAAAATTCGGTATATCAAAAAATTTTCCCCAATAATTTATTTACTAGAATATATTTAAAAGCCATTATGCTTATAGAAACTCATATTAATAATTTATATAGTTTCTAATTACTGAAATCTTCAAATTTTGGCCAATAATTTGATTTACGAGAAGTCATGTGACCCGTTGCATCACATAGTGCGGGCCAAGACTAAATTAATGCCGGCCAGAGTTCGGTTTATCGCGAATAAATACATATGACCGGTTTACAACCGGACTTCGTTATATGTAATATCGCGAAATTCATAATAAAATCGTTATATAATGATAAAATTAATTATAAGTGGTTTTGGTTTGAGAAAAAAGTTCGTTATAAGCCAAAATCGGTTTATCCCGAATCATTATATCGAGTTCTGACTGTATAGTATTTAAGTTGAATATGGTCTATGTCTTGTGATTTACTCATGAATAAAAAGTATTACGAAATTCTTTTTGAAGGAATATACTTTCAAAATATATATAATCATCTAAGTTTGAGAAATCTTCTTGACCAGCAGTTAGGATCTCAAATTTTTTTATAATACCCAACTTTTTATATTTTGTTATCATTTCACCAGTATTAACATCTATCTCAAATCTATCATCATACGGTTTCCTAATGATTAATGAAATTGGATTTTGTGGCCTACGAGCTTTCCAACCAGCAAAAAATAATTGCAAATCTTCTGAACCCAATTTCACATGACTACATAATCTTAATTCACGAAAACTTTTAGGTGAATATTTAACAACAATTTCTAACATTATTTTTCCTTCTATATATGAATCATCCCAAATAGTTAGAATATTTTCTAATTGTTGGCAATTCTCAAAAATTGCTCCTAGTATTTCTGTTCCATTTTTTGGAAATTTAATATATAGTGATTTTAAATTTGGACAAAATTCAGCTATAGCTAAATTTAATGAATTGTTACATTCATCCACATAAAATACTTTCAAACTCTTTCCATTATTTTTTAAGAAATTAATTAACATACTAATTTCTGTCGGACAATTAACTAATTTTAAAATTTGCAAATGTGGAAAAGTAGTATGCTGTATTTCCTTAAAGTCAGCATTTTATATTCAGATAATAAATTCGTTATTATATTTGAATGTGTTTTCAATAAACATACAATCTTTGACCATTCTTTATCATAATTAGAATCCTTATAATGTTCACAATAATATATTATAAGTGATAAAGTTTTCAAATTATTTTGTGATAAAATTAAATTTTTTAATCCATTTGAAATACCATTTTGAATATAAGCAAATAAATGTATTTCAAGTAATTGTATATTGTGACATATATTAGATAGTTGCCAAAAAAAATCAGAATCAATGTTAGTGCTACATTTCAATTCTGAAAGATTTTTTAAACAATCATTTGCTCCAGGAAAATCAATAAAATTTGAAATGTACCCAAAATAACCATCAACTTCATCAATATTATATTCATATGTTGAACAAAAATCCAACCTTTTTAAAGAAGGAATTTGCTTCATAAACATTTTTAACATTTCTTCTGTTATCAAACAGTTTGGTAAATTAGTATCATCATAAACATAATTATAAGTATCATTAACATATAATAGTTGTGGAATTGAAAGAACTTTTAAAAATGATGCATAATTAAACAATGGAGATTTTGAAGTTGAATTTCGGATGGAAATTTCCCAATTACGTATTAAATCTTTTGATTTGTTAGGGAGAAAATTGATTAGAGTTTCAAATGATTTCATATTTTGACAATATGATGTCAAAAGAGAACCCTTTTCAAAATTCCAAATGTACCTCCATAAAATTTCAACAGAAATTCTACACCAAAGACGATTTACTAGTAAGCATGAAAATAAAGTAATTTTGTCATCTTCTAAACATTCTAAAATTCGGATAAGACAATCAATAGGAAGTTGAAAAGTCATTTTTATTTCATAAAACATGAGAAAAATTGGGGTATTTAGGTTCTTATATTAAGCAAATAATGTCATAATTAATTATTATGAATAAGGATTTGTCAAGGTTACATATGATCTGCACGCATGATCTGGATGTATGTCATAATTAATCATCTAATCTGGTCCTTTCATTCTCTTACGGTACATTCTTGTTGATATAAAAATAAAAATAAATATGTCTATCAAGATCATACTACATGACATTGTGCGACAAAAAATTTTAAATGGCACTTCGGGCTTAATAACGGTTTCCGTTTCCTAGTATACTAATAGGTAAATATGTCCGTCCACTCATGTAAGTTTAAACAGTAATAATTATAAATCACGTGCTGCAATATTGTTTCAAAAAATGTGATAATCAAAAAAAGAATTATGACCTAAGCGGAAGGAAGAAAGGACAGAGGGAAAATTGCATGGGTTACAGATCAAAATCGTCTAGTACTGTACATAATAAAATGTCCTTCGCTACGCTTCGGGTAATAATATTATCAATAAAAATCGCCCTGTTAATTCACCTTAATTTACTTAATTCAGTCTAATTCCGTTTATTTTCAATATTTTCTTACAATTCAAACAAGGAAACGTTTTTACAAATTTTATTATTTGCACCTTTAGTTATTATCAATAAAATTAGAACATCAATATGTCTTCGTATTTTTTGTTATATTACATAGATTAAAATAGTTTTCTTAAAATTTGTTTGAGCATATTTTAAATCAAAAATTTAAAATGAGCTCAAATAATATAACTTGAAATTATGTAATAATTCTTATAACTTGCTTTTAAATGTAAAATACAAATAAGAAAGAAAATCTCTTGATCACCATAATTTACAATTAACAAAATTAATCAATCGCAATCAATAGCAATTTTTTTTTTTTTTAATTTCAACCAAATTATAATAGAAAATCTGGATAAGCTTTTAATATTCTTTTGTGGTATTTATTACAAGATGAATTACCTCTTTTACAAATATCTTCAATACAATATAACTATATAATTAAATAAGAAACTTGATAGTATATTCATAAAGCGATTGTAGTAAAAAAGAAACTATTCCTTATTTCTTAATTTTATCGTGAATATCATATACTTCCGAAACCAAGCACCCTTTTTTACTATGAGGGTGCTTATTTTTAGGAGATTTTATATAAAATAAAAAACATGGCCCGAATTATCTTAATTTTGGCCAAATGATCCATAATGTTGGTCAGAGGTGCTTATTTTCGGTTGATATAATTTTGTTTTCGGGGGTTCTTAATTTCGGAAGTATACGGTAAATAAAAAATTCACATATATATATATATAATTTTGATACGATTCATTTAGTTATCGCTATCACCATCTATTATAAAAATTAAAATAAAGCGTTAGTTGTTTTACATTAAAAAATAAATATTATAAATACTGTACATAGTAAATATTTATACTCTAATTTTGACGTGCTAGGATATCTAAGTCAATCAATTGAGAATCTTGACAATCTATTAAAATAAATAAAATTATTTATCTTTCTATAATCTAAAAAAAATAATATAAAACACAATACCTTTATTATATTCTTCATTAGATATTTAATAGCAATAAAAGATGAATTAATGAGTTTTGATAAATCTTTAAAGGTAAATACCCTACTAGTATAAATAGCATCAGGATCTTTTTCACATAAAGTTAAAATATTTATTATTTATTTATAAGCTTTTTCAAATACAGCTTTAACTTCTTTTCCTTTATATCTATATTTTTCAATATCCGCATTAAACCACCAACGTACTAATATTTCACATAATTCATTGGCTGTTGGTCTTTGATTTGAATTAGCATTCATATATATATGAGCTAATTTCTTATAAATTTCAGGGGTTCCTTTTCCAAAATTTGGTCAGACCGTCAGAGTCCGTTACATATTTCCAATGCTAAGCTATTATCATGTTTTCTTTCATGAAAAGGAGGTTTTCCAGAAGATAATTCAACCATAACTACACCGAAACTATAAATATCAGAAAATAATGTATATGGTTCTCTATTTAAAACTCTGGGTAACACACCAACTATTTTATTATCTGATTTCTGTTCATTTAATGGTTCAGATAATCCAAAGTCTGAAATATAAAAACTAGTATCCCTATTTGATAATATATTTTCACTATGAAAATCTTTTGAAAATATCCTAATGAATGTAAATTTTTAAGATCATTTTCTGCACAATATAAATACACAACTTTATTATTCATAATCAAAATTAAAAAGGAAGATTTTATGGATATTTTACATTAAAAAACATACTCTTATTATTTATAAATGACTCTTCGAGACATGAAGTAGCATAAAATATTTTTAAAATTATTTAAAAGAAACATTTCTCAAATTTCTCCTACTTGCAAATTGCATAATCATAATAAATTCTTCAGTTTCCGGATCTTTGGTCATCCCATAAAATTTTAAAGAAACTGATTGTATGCAATTTAATTTCCAATGTGCTTTTAGCTATTAACCAAATAAAATTAAATAAAATAATCTTAATACTTATTATAAAGAATTAAAAATATAAAATATAAATGAAAACATACAGTGCCCAGAAAAAAGTCAGTAACCAATTAAAAAATTAGCAATTAATTAACAAAGTTTACTATTAAGTAACCTTTTTTTTATACTAATAAAATTACTCTTTATGAAATAAGTAAAGCTGTGTATTATAATGAATTATATATATCCTGAAAATTTCGTATTAATTTGATCTATATTGAGTTATTTATTACAATTTTTGTCCATATATTTCAGTGTTTTTAACAAAATTTTTGGTTATAATTAATCATTAAATTTTTTGGTCTTGAAATATTTTAATCGAATAAGCAAACTTGTTGGTTATGTTAAAAAACATGGTGCTTTAAAATTTAAGATTAATCAGATTCATACTTACTAAGGTTTGCTTGACTTAATTACAAAATTTTACAATTGATCATGTAATTAGTTACTGATTATCTTTGTTATTTTATAAAACTTGCACTTAAAATCTATAAATTTTTTTAAATTTTACTGACATTCTTTCAATAAGAAGTTTGAAATGTACGGGGAAAATTGAGACATAAATTTACTTAATAAATGATCGACAAACAAGCTATAAATAAATAGAAATGATCTTCAATCACGTGATTCATCACGAAATTTTGCATTTAAACAAAGCGAACTTAACGAATATAAATCCAGTCAACCTGAAATTTTAAGGACCCATGTTTTTTAACATGGCCAACAAATTTTATTAATTAATCACAACATATTAAGACTAAAAAATTTAACAGTTATTTATAGTTGAAAATTTATTATAAAAATACAAAATTTTTCAAATAAAAATTGCACTATATAATTCATTTTGAATTTAATTAGCTTAAAAATTTTAGGATAAATGTAATTCATTATGACGCACAATTTTACTTAATCTATGAAAGACGATTTATTTATTATGAAAAAAGTTTACTTAGTGGTAAACTTCACTAACTAATTGCTAATTTTTTACGTGGTTACTGACTTTTTTCCGGGCACTGTACCTCATTTAAATAATCAGCTGACATATTCTTTGATCCATTTAGTCTTTCAAGGCAACTTTCATGGATTCAGGTTCTTCTTTTATCCAATTTCCATCATCTTGTTTAATGTATAAACCACCAATCCAAGTTGCAGAATACACTTTTGCAAATCCTCCTTCACATATTTGTTTCATATCTTTAAATCTATCAAATGGAACGAACCCATTCAAGAAATGATGGACCATATTTACCAGCAATATATTCCACAAAACGTGCATCATAATCGAATCATCATTTCCATTTTCACTTATGCAACGAGGAACACATTCTTTACACCAAAATTTTTTACTATTTAGGTCATAACAATTTTCATGATTAATTTTTACCGAAATAGGATTTTATCAGAGATAATTAATTCATTAGAATCAGATACTACCTGGGTTTCATTATTAAAACTCATTTTTAATATTTTATTTTGTAGAATATTATTTCAAATTTGGGAAAAAGAATTTTACGTTCGTATATATATTGGCGTTAATTTTATAATGTAACTAACTGAATTTGGGTAATTATTTTTCAAATTTCAACCAACAAAATCTACGGGGGACTGTCGTACTAAATGTACCCGTACCTTGATCAGCATCCGAAGGAGTATTTACCGTACTGGTTAGTAAAAATCACCCTTTTTAATACGAACCCTGAAATATATGTTATTTAACACAAATACAAAAAAGTAACGTCCGATTCACATATTTCAAATTATTACAATATAAAAATTTATTAAAATATAAACTGTTCAACAATAATTTAATAAACAGAATTAAGTAAAATTTTTAGGTTTAAGGAAATCAATTGGATTTTGATATTCAAATTAAATATTTAAAAATTTGCAACGGAACTTTTATAAGTGTAAATATTCAAATTTTCCAAAGAAATTAAATATTATATTATTACACAAATATCGTGAACAATTATGATTCAAGGAGATACAAAGATTAAAACGTTTTAAAAGTTGATATTTCCTTTAGCACTTATTAAATCTTTATTCAGAAATTTAAGTTAACATCTATTTCATCTAGTATTACATAAAATATGTGTGATTTGTGATTTTAGAAAATTATAATTTGTAATATTTTTTTTAAATCAATCTCTTTTGTATAATACCAATGTTAATGATTTAGTTCACTTTTTAAACTTTTTCAATATCTACAACTAATTTATTAATATGACTAAATAATTTCTTTACTGCTTTATATTGTCGATTAGTTTTTCTTCTTCTATAAGTGAATAATTTCTGGTAGCATTAATTAGATTGTCAGATAACACAATTGAAATTTCGTTTGTTGAACTGATACTTCGTGATTTCCAAGATATTAAATTGACAATTTTTATTTCTACAGGTTTTCATATTTCTGTAAGTTTTGAGTTAACACTTTTAGTTTCATAATAACATGTAAATGCAAATAATGGTTTAAAATTAAAAAATAATTTTATATTCTTGGTAATGTAGACGTGAAAAGAAAGCTTGAATAATAAATCAGTAATCCGCCACAACTGCGCCGTATATAGCAAATCACATGCTCAAAATCACATGGTCGATGGTGATACTGAGGGGAGCATGGATCAAAAAACTTTGCTTCGACCTAAATTCAAAAATGAAAATAATGAACCTTTCTCTCCCCATCAACTTCCCCATCAGTTTTTGTATTAGGTAAAATGATAGATTTTACATAAAAGTGACAAGTTTGTGTTTTATTTTTGGTCCTTTCCTTTTTTTTATTGAAACTTTTCTTTTATTAAAGTTACCGATCTTTTTTAATAATTTAGTTTCCTTTATATTGGAATGTTTTTATTAATTATTGTTGGCTAATTTAGGAAATTGAATAGTGATTTTACAGATTTTTTTTTTTGGGGAGAGATTTATTATTTTTTTTTTATATATTAATGTTTAAATCTTTTTTTTTTTCAAGAATATGTAATCTAATCTATATAAGTCTATACCATGTTTATATGTTGATAATTAGTTGGTACTGAATTTTTTAAATATTTTATTTACAAGCAGTCTTTTCGTTCTTAACGTGATGTCACAAATAATAACATAGCGTAATGCAGGTTTATCCAGTGACTTTCGCTAATTCCGCAGATCGACGGATATGTTATTAAAAAAAAAAAGAAAAAGAAATATACTGTACACTCCCCGGTCAAAAGTATTGGACCACCCTAAAAAAATGAAAATAAATAAAAAAAAATTATAATTTAATAATAAATTTGTATTTATTTTAAAGTTTGGGTGGAAAACACTATTTGGGAAGTATTTTTTTACTTAATTGATAGTATATTTTTGTGAAAATGCTTAATTTTCAAAATGGCAAAATTTTTATTTTTTTAACCAG
>JADRCO010002749.1:0-12417 GCA_021464525.1 Rhizophagus sp. LPA8_4_AMF
TTAAAACTTATGTACGCAAATAAATAAAGTTTGTTGAGTTACTTTAGAAAACAAAACTTTCTAACAAAATTCAAGAATTTTTATTCAGTTAGTATAAGTAGACGAGAAATTGTAAATGAGAGAATTATAATTTAAAAAATTTTTAGTACCTAAGTAATAACTAGTCCTGCTAATAAATTCGTATGTATAATAATAATTTTTGTAAAGAAAAAGAAATGTTTTTAATAAATAAATAAATAAAAGCTTTTTTTTAATCGTTTTTGTTTTCCCATACTCGATGACATCCATTATATTTTGAAATTTTAGAAAGTCAAAATGCTTGAGTATTTAAGAAAGTTTTTGGAAGGTAAATATGTTTATAAATAATTCTCTTTTGCAATATATCATATAGCGTTTATCTAAATTATAATTTCTTATTAAAAGAATATTAGTTGATGAATAAATCAAAAGAAAATTATATTAAAATATTTGGTATGTAATATTTTATGTAATATTTGTATATCCTATTCAAAAATGATAATTTATATTTATTGTGTGAGGAGGATACGAAGGATCTAGTTTTATTTTACTAACAATTACAGTATTCTAAAAAGCAATGATCAAACAACACAGTAATTTTGATTCACAACATTTATTCCCCTTCTGGAATTGATTAATGTAATAGCAGGTAATTTGGTGTAGTCCTACTACAGTATCAAGAGTGAAGTATTTCGTAAGTATGAAAAAAAACATATCGAATTCGATTGTTAATATTATACAGTCAACTCTCTGTATGCTATGCACCCTCTGTAAATGCACCCTCTGTAAACGCAAGTGCACGCTTTTGCTCCGTCCCAAAATTTACAAGTTCTCTGGTTGTTCACACTCTATGAATGCACATCCTCCTTATACACATGGTTCTAAGGAGGTACATTTATAGAGAGATGACTTAGATGACTTTGATTAACATTTTTCTAGGCATCAACTCCTGTTATCGCAGTTTCAAATCTCTTCATTATTATTAAAATACATTTTTACGTTCTTGAAAGTCTCCTATTAAAAAAAAAACTAGAATTCAATTAACTAATTTATCTATGAAATATTATTATTAATATTGAAAATACTAATTGAATTTACATCATTTTGCGATAATCACTTACTGATAAAGTTATTACACAATATATTATATCTATATGATTACATTCTTGCCCAAAATCCTTAACATGCTTCATATTTTCTCAGTAAAGATTGGCTAAACAGCTTTGCGCTTAAACTTTATTAGCATGATATAAAATCACAAATAAAATCAAAAAGTACAAATTAGTCTCAGAAAGTACAAGTGAAAAAAAAGTAATGAAAACATTGAAAATCTATGGCAATACTACATTACACCTTTGACTATTCCTGTTTGCCCCGACTTATTTAAAACACAGAGGGAAAGTTTCGGTCCAACTATCCGGAAGTAGTATATTTTCTCCGTAAAAATAAATGGCTACGAAATTTATTATCTGATGAAAATCGAATTATAGATTATCATTAACCAATCCAAATTCGTTAAGACATCCCAAATCAGGTACATATAAATAAAGGGAACGTCAGCACAAAAGTTTGCTATATGCCATATTGCCATATGCTTAGAGATAGTGATGAAAAAAATAAATAAAAAAAAAAATTATATAATTATAATAAAGCATTTGAAATAAATACAAAAATTAATAAACCAACTTAATAAAAAAATAAGTTTTTAATCTCTTATAATAAATAATAATACAAATGATAAAAATAAAAAGTAAATTATTTAAATTTACCTTAAAAATGCGAAAATGTTTATTTTTACAAATTAGTTTAAATATGTATTAAAAAAGGATTAATGGATATTATTAAAAAATTTGTTATTAAATGTGGTTAAAGTATAATAATCAGTTAGTATAAATTGTGGAATATAATGGTATGATAATATTAAATATATAGTATATATAGTGGTATTTTTTACAAATATTGCTATAATAAAAAATATGATTAGCCTAAAGGAACTATTAAAAAGAAGTAATACGATGATGTTTTGCAATTATAAGTCTATTTCAGTTTATTATCCCCTTAAATTATTGTAATTTAAATATATATAAAGATTTATAGTATAGTATGCCATAAACATCTTTGTATGTAAAATCTTTATAGAAGCAAATGTATAAAATCTAAATTTAAGGATATAATGTGTGTAGAATGATAAAAACAATGTTCCTCAAACGAAAAATCACGAAATGCGCTTGATATTTTATGAGTAATGCTACGGATATATATCTTCAGTTCCATAATAAGGTCGAAATAACCCTCTTTATAATCACATTATTGATTGTCCAAAAGATTACAAAATCACAAATAATAGGTAAATATCTGAGTGCTAGAAAAGAGACCAGATTGATAGGAACAAATTTTTTGGCATAGAAATTAATCGATTGCCAATTTGAATATTTGGTTCATTATTTATTTTAAAAAAAAAAAATTTAGTACTCACCCAAGTGCGTTGAATTTTTTAAATCACTCATTATAACGACTAAACCACATTTAAACAATCACGTGTTATTAATCGATACTTTCACATCGTTTCATCGGTTTCCCTGTAAAAAAAGTCTATCCGTTTTTTATATTCCAATTTTTTCCATAAAATGCTCATATTTACGGAATTACGGTAGTATCGAATTATTTACATTTTCTGTGAATGGATCCGTGAAATGCTCATTTTTTTTACGGAGCTTTTACAGAAATAACGGAAAAATTTTTTTATAGGGTTTTAGTAAATTGATTGATAAAGATTCCCTTCTATTTTTTTTTTAACAATTCGGCATTTTCAAGTTTGCCGAATCCGAATCCGAATCGTCGAATTGCCGAATTGCCGAATTGCCGAATTGCCGAATTGCTAAATTGTAATTTGAAGTTTGATTAATAATAAATTATCCAGGATGATATTAAATGCATGTAATAATTATATTATATGATTTATGTAAATAATAAATTTTTGACAATTTGAATTCGGCAATTCGGTAATTCATTTCGCAGTGTAATATTACACATCTCAGTACCTGTTCAATTTCGGTCGGTCGGTCATTAGCAAAATAAACCATTCTATTGGTGAAACACGTTCGACCGAAAAAAAAAAAATAAAAATTTGGTTCATGTTACATAAAATCAGGCAAATCAACCGACCGGAATTTGAACAGGGCTACTATTTGAACTCTTTGTGCGACTTCTAAAAACGAATAATCAAACATTATCATTGTACAGCCGTATTAGGTAATAACGATCAGCCCTTCGACATTTATACTAATATTGAATATGGAATAATCGTGTGTCGGAAAAATCTCGGAGCGAAAATAACTTGGAAGGAAAACAAAGAAGTCGGGAAAACCTCGGAACGAAGAGGGAAACTAGCGGAAAAATGGACAACTTTTAATAATTCGTATCACTCAAAATTCATTAACATCGGTCCGAAATTATACCGATGAATGACCAAGAAACGTGTAAACATATTATTTATTTTTCGCACATTGTTTATCAACAATGTTAGAGTATAAGTAGGATAAGTTTTTCGCTCTTAGATTTCCCAATAAGATACTTTTTTTGAAAATTTTTATTTCCTTTCTCTTGTTTTTTTCTTTTTTTTAATAATAAACAATGGTCCAAATTGAAATCTCAAATGATTTTGGATATGTAAGCATTGATTCAACCTACGATGTTATTTATTTTCGAATATTTTTTTGTTAAAATTTCTTTTTTATATAGGTCGTTGCTACCGGGTTTGCATCGGTAATTTTGGTAACTTATCTTGGATTTAAAGTAGGACAAGCACGAAGACGTTCTGGATTTCCCTATCCTTATGGTAAAATATGAGAATATCTATTTTATGTACTGAACGTAAATATATTAATGATTATTTTTTTTTTTTTTAGTTTATGCAACAAAAGAAGAATGTGAGAAAGATCAAAAGAAGTTGGTCTTTAATTGTTATCAAAGAGTTCATCAGGTAATTGAAATTATTAAGCATGTTAGGTAAATTATTCTAGATTGCTAATTTTTATTTATTTATATTTTTGATATAGAATACTTTGGAATTTTATCCTGGATTTCTTTTCACGTATGTATAAATATTATCATTATATTTCGTTAAATTTCCTTAAAAAGTGATTGGTTAAATAATATCAAATTTTTTTTTATTATATTTAGACTTGTTGCTGGTGGAATTAAACATCCAATTCTTTCTTCTGTTGCCGGTGGAATTTGGATATTAGGTAAAACATGAAATTTTCTTATATTTCTTTTTTTACTCAAAATTTTACTTACTTTTTTTTACTGACATTATATAAGGTCGATTATTTTTTGCTTCGGGTTATTATACTGGTGATCCAAAGAAAAGAACAAGAGGTTTCTTTGGGTATATCGGTTCATTGATTTTATTCGGTACTACAGTTTCTAGCACCATTTCTTTATTGAGCAGTTAAATCATGTTTTAGTTAACTTGAATTTTTGTCTTTCCAAAATTGAATTTATTATTTTAAATATGTATTTTCAAATTTCAATCAATAAATTTAAAGAAAAATTTTGGTGTAACTTGCATTATTATTTTACAATTTAATATTTTATTTGATGGATTATCTTTATATCCGAAATCCGAATATACGCAACAAGTTTGACGCAAAATCTTGCCAATTATAATTACAATTAAATGCAAAGTTTATTAAATTTTTCTTTTTACAATGTAAATTAATTAATAATGTCTTATATTTTGCTAGAATATTAATGTTTTAATATTATTGCAAAAATATCTAAAGTTTAAAATATTATTGTAAAAATATCTAAAGTTTAAAATATTATTACAAAAATATCTAAATTTTAAAATATTATTGCAAAAATATCTAAAAATTTACAAATTAAATAAATTTTAATATATATAATACAGTTTTTTTTTTTAATTTTAATTGTTTAAAAATGAAAAAATGTCTATTTTAGAAAAAATGCCTATTAATAGTCTTTTTTTAATCTAAATCCATATCATCAGATTCTGGTATGTGAATTGTTATTGGTAAGTTAAATGGCGCAACTTGCTGTTCTTGTTGTTCATCATGTGGCGTTGTGGGCATTTTAAGTATACTACTTTGAACAATTGCAGGAGAACGACACGTTGGACAATGAAAGTTTAACGGATGTGGAATTGAATTAAAATCACCTGGCGAATATCCTTCAACTAATAAGGATGTTCTTAGACACGAAGCGTGAAATCTATGATGACATTGTGGTAATGTAATTATCGGTGTTGATGTATTGTTATCTGTTTCTTCACAACAACCAACACTCGCCAAGTTACATGATGGTTGTGAATCATGTGAATGTGAATTTGGTTGTGCTACATTTGTCGTCTCAGGAGGAGGAGTTGGAGAATTATGAGATGCATTTGTTGGTGAATCATTGTTATTATCATTTTGTTGTTGTTCTGCTGCTTCAATTTCTTTTCTGCATAAAGGACACGAATTATTTTGTCTTAACCATTGGAAAAGACATGACTCGCAGAAAATGTGATTACATGGCATTTGACGTACAGACACTTTTTCCTTATTTTCTTCAGGGAGTGAAAAAGTTTCTAAACAAATTGGACAGCTTGCTTGTGAATCCACATGTTCTTTGGTTATAGTAACAATCGGTAATTTCTTAAGAGCAGATTCTGAAGCACGTGGTTTGTGAACTTGTGGTGGTGGGAAGAAGAAAGGTGTGAAGAAAAATACACCTGGAGAAGTCTGACCATCACCCCCTGGAATCTGATATACGAAAAAATGAACTTGAGGAACTTGTTCTTGTTGGTTTCCTTGGTCTTCTTGTCTCCCCTGGGCTTCTTGGCCCTGTTGACCTCCTTGAGAACCATTATCTTGTGAATTATTTTCGCCAGAAGACCGTTCTCTAAAAATGATATTTATTGGAAAGAATAATCCGGGAAATTCACCACCATTTTGATTTGGTGGTGGTGGTGGTTGATTTTGAGTTCTTGATTGATGCGATTGATTTACGTTTGTATTTTGTTCTGTTTGGTTGTTTTGTTGTCCTTCCATTTTTTTTTTAAAAATAAAATGTGAATAGAAAAAAATTTGTATTTCTTTTTTTTTAAAAAAAAAAACGAGCCGGGGTTTCATAAACTATTTATATAAAAATGAATATTTGTAATTATGGAACTTACGAGAAATTACCAGATAGGTATAAGTCGGTCATTTGATATAATTGGCGCAACCTTTATTATATTAATGTATAAACATGTTAACAAAAAACCATCATCTTCCTTTTTAAGAAATATCGGCCGTATGTGACGCAATTTTAACCGATGATTCCAGAATTTACTTGTAGTTATTTTAATATGAAGTAATAATAAAAACATAAAGGGCTGAGAATAATGTATTTGTATTACACAAGGAATATAAATAACTTTTGTTGCCATTTATTCTAACCTATTTTTGTACAGGGAAAAATATTACATTGGATAACGATCGATTGTCTGAAATATTCCGTCATTAAATATTAATTGGGTATAACCATATAGCCAGTATAAGTCAAGATATCTGTTATATCACGTGCATGTACTTTATTTTAAAAAACTGCTGACTAAAAATTGTAACGGTTAATCGTTTAATATTTTCGTTCGTAAAAAATCGTAACCTATTACCGTATATAAATTTATGCTGCTATATATCATGCCAAAACTTTAATGCCGAAAGATGCTATGCTGCCATAGCCGAAATGCCAGTAGTGTAGAACATTAATAATAACTTACACATATTAATAATAAATAAAGGAAGATATTATTAATCTGGTTTATTATACAGCATATCTCATTTATATTTTCCGACCTGGAGATTATTAATTGGTTTCTCATATGTTCGAATAAAATCGCATAACAAAATTAAAATGATAGTTTTTCCATTTTATTCTTTTTTTCTAATGCATATACTGTATCGAAATCTATATACTTTCCACCTTCTCTTTCTTTTATAATATTGGCGTTAAAAATGAAATCAGATTTTGCCCAAGTACAATAATGTTCATATAAAACCAGTCATATGAATATTGACTTTGATAACTCTACTAGACTTCGTCACCTTGTGATATGCTAATAACCGGTGAGGAAGTAGGAAAAAATAATAGTATCCGTTTTGAATGACTCATATATATATATTTTCTGCCAACTTTTCAAGTAGTTGGATTGAAAGAAATTCTTAGAAAAATGTAGAACTATGTAGATTAAATTATCCGCAGTTCCGTACCACCTAAAATTAGACTGAACCATTAAAGATTAACAGTTAACGTTATGTCGTGACAATTTACCGCCCTTTGCCCATTTTGTCCCTTAGTTTACACAATTTATTCATAGAAGTCTATCAATCGTAAGATTTTTTTAGTATCGAAGCCGTTTCGCTTAAACGATAAAGGAAGCACTAATATGACCATCGCTCTTCACGAAATCCTTAAACAACGTATGTTTTTAACTCTTTTATGTTTTTTTTTGTGGAAAAAGTGATTTTTTGACATCAAAACTTTTTATTTAAGGTATCCTCGATGCTATAAGATCTGTTCAACCTCCTGGAGGTTGGAAGGTTGTGGTGGTAGATGAAGCATCATTAAAGGTCATAGAGTCTGCTTGTAAGATGTTTGACATTCTCGAAGAGAAAGTAACTTGTAAGTCGCAACCGATTCACTTATATTCCAAATAAAAAATTTGTTAACAAACAAATGAAATCTTTTGTTCTTTATAAAGTGGTAGAAAATCTTGAAAAACCCCGTCAAGCTTATCAATCACTTGATGCTGTCTATATAATTACTCCAACTTACGAATCTATCAATAAAGTGATCGAAGATCGTAAAAACGGACCGTTATACGCTGGTGTTCATTTATTTTTTATATCAAGTAAGGAAATTTGGTTTCTTAGGTGAACTATTTTCATTTTCGAATATTAACTTAATCAAATATCTCAGGACCCGATGATCGATTACTTCACATGATAGACAGCTCATTACCGAGAGAATACATGAGACAACGTAATGATCTCTTTATCGATTTTCATGGTATGTTATAAATTTATCATATATTATATATTGTAGTTCGAATACGGTTAAATTAATGTATTGTTTAATTTTATAGCTAAGGAAGCACATGTGTATTCATTCGAATCACCTTCAAGTTTTTTCAAATTATATTCACCTGGGGATACAGAATTTGATAATGAATTAAGGATGATTGCTAAAAAAGTAATTATAAACATAAATTATGATTAATTATATAACTTATACTAAAAATTTATTTTGCTATCTAATAGCTTCTTTCTGTATGTATTTCTTTGGGCGAAAATCCATTGATTCGTTATCAAAGATCTCTCGATGCTGATCATACTACAAAAGCTCTACCTTATAAATTGGCAATGTTAGTTCAAAATGAATTGGATTCTTTTGTCAGGCTAAACCCAGGATTTCCCGTAAGTATAATTTGATATTTGATCTTATTAATCCATTATATACAAGTGTATGTATTATTTTTTTTTTAAAAAAAATTTTATTTATAGCCACAAGATTCTCCACGTCCACGTGGTATTTTATTTATTGTGGACAGGACTATTGATATGTATGCTCCATTTTTACACGAATTTACCTATCAAGCAATGGCTAATGATCTTTTGCCAATCGAAAATGGTCATCAGTATGCTTATAACTATACTGGTGAAGATGGTACTCAAGCAACAAAAGATGCTATACTTGATGAATCTGATAAAATTTGGGTTGAAATTCGACATAAACATATGAAGGATTGTATCGATAAGCTTATGAAAGATTTTAACGAGTTTTTGACCGATAATCAGGGATTCGCTGAAAAGTAGGTTTCTTTTAGGAAATTATTTTCTTATTCTTTTTTTTTTCCTTCTCTAAACAACTTCACCATCTCAGAGATAAAGCTGTTAATTTGAATGATATGAAAAAAATGTTGGCAACCTTACCACAGTTTCAAAATATGAAAGAAAAGTTTTCCGTACATTTAAATATTGCACAAGAATGTATGTCTTTGTTTGAGAGAGAAAGACTTGCAGAATCAGCAACAATAGAACAGGTGAATAATTTAATCAAAATTAAAAGTGTAAGGTGTTATTTATACTAATCAATTTTGGGGGATAGAATTGCGCTACAGGACATACAGCCGATGGCGCACACCCAAAAACCTTAGTTGAAGATATGGTCCCACTATTAGATAATCCTGTTGTGAGGTAATCATTTAATGAAATTATTCTCTTTTAACGGGATCTGCAACTTATTAACCATTCTTAAATATTTTAACAGCTCGTTAAATAAGACCAGGATGCTTATGTTATATATTATGTATAAGAATGGTATTCTTGAAGAGGATAGACGTAAATTGCTTGCTCATGCAAGAATTACATTAGAAGAGAATGAGGCTTTGAATAATTTGACGCTATTTGGAATCAAATTGCTTAGAGTGTGTATTATCTTTTTTTTTTTTTAATTAATTATTTGGAAGTATTATTTAATAAGTAATTGATTATTAATTAATTGTTGTTTAGACTTCAAAGAACATTAAAAAGAATAAGAAATATCGACAAAAACCAAGTGATGATATTCAATATGAAATTTCCCGTTATATTCCAAGATTAAAGCTCGTTCTAGAGGTAAAAATTATAAATTAAAATTATTGTCATTTTTTTAATATTTTTTATTGATTCAAGATATCTTCATCCTTGTTAGAGTCAAATTAATGGCCAAATAGATCACACTGCGTATCCATATACAAAGGATCCAACAGGAGATCCTGATGGTTCAAAAGGAACACAACAAGGTCCTGTATCTTTAAGAAGCGCAAGAGCTGGATGGTATAAGAAAGGCCAGGCGGTAAGTATAACACATTATAATGTTTATATTATCAATATATACAGTTTTCAATATTAGTAAATTTTAATTCTCTAGGTTGAAAATCGAGTAGGAAGGATAATAGTTTTCGTTGCTGGCGGAGTTACATATTCCGAACTTCGTAGCGCTTACGAGATTAGTGAAAATGAAAAATTGAAAAAAGATGTCATTATTGGTGAGTAATTAATTATTCATTAATTTACTTTTTATAAATAATATTAACAAATTGTCATTATAGGATCGACGCATATTATTACACCACAACAATTTGTTGATGATTTAAAAGTTCTTCGAACGAGAGGATACGCGCAACCTCCAGTGCAGCCTCAATTTCAACAACCTCAATTGCAACAACCTCAATTGCAGTCTCCCCCACCACAATTACCACCTCGTCAAGGATTACCACCAAAACCTGATAATGCATCAAATTATTATATCCAACCGCAATCGCAGCAACAACAGCAAAGTAGATATTACCCAGGTGGACCAGGTGGACCGGGTGGACCGGGTGGATATGGACAACAACAACAATCGCCACCGCTACCTCCTCCTCCACAACAAGGATATTCTAGTGGTGGATATGTCGGATATCAACAAGGATATTCACCTTCTGGATATCCACAAACACAACCAAGCTATCAGGCACAAGCTCCATATGGCTATGGAGTACCACCAAATCAACCAAATCAACAATATGTTAATCTTCAAAAACCATCTTCAGCTAGTTCATCATCATCATCAAGTTCATCAAAACCTAAATCTAAACTTTTTGATAAGTTTAGGTAAAATATTTAATTTTATTTTAGTCATTATTATTATATATTTGTAGTTTTAATTTTATAGACAGATTTCACTAATATAAACAGAATTAAATAATTAATATGTAAGCTTATTACGGTAGTTATTACAAATTTTTATTTTGAATAATATATTTATTTAGTAGTATTCTTTATCTAAATATAGATTTTTTATTGTTTGTAAAATAATAAAAAAAAAAAAAAAAAAAAAAAAGCTATAATAAATTAAATAAAATTTTATATATTCTAAAATACTTTTAAATATTAAGTAGTATGTATTTTCTATATTTTTTTTTAACCCTCACATTAACCTAATTTAAAACCACCAATCCAAAAGAATAGAAAAACAAAAACCAAACTGAGAGCGGAAGGTAATAAATTAAGTTGAAGAATAAAATAAAACCATAAAGTTGAAATAGGAGGACATTTACGCATTACACCAAAATAAGAAATTTTATTAAAAATATAAATCATATAAGATCCACATCCTATAGAACCTAAAAACATAAATGCTTGCATCCATGGTTTATTTACGTTTTTATTTGTATAATAAACAAAAAACCACAAAACTAAAAAGATAAAATAAATTCATTAATTTATTAGTAAAAAAAAAAATATATATATTAAAAATATCGTAATATTTAACGACGGGACTTACTTGGAGCAATTTTCAATACTCTAGTAGAAAACGGTAAAAAGGAAACATCCTCATTATACTGTCTATGTACTAAAATATCCATTACGGAATAAACAGAACAAAGTGGTATAGTGTAAATAAAAGCTTTAAATATTGGACCATGAGCATAAGGATCATCAGTCTCTTCTGCTACAGAACTTTGCTCTTGACGTTCTGTTTCTACTTGTTCAAGTGTTTTAAATATACCAGACTCTTTTATTAAACGCATTTTTTCATCGTCTGGTATATCATCAAGTTCTTGCGAATATGATGATGATGATTTATTAAACCGGTTTGTAGGATTACTCATTGTTATAAAGTTAGATTTAGTTCGATTTAAGTTTTAATTGTTTTAAAGGGAAAGATGGTTTCTGAAGGAAAATTGGTGGATTAATTATACTTTTTGATGTGATCACCATATTGCATTTATACTTTAGAGTTGAACCTATCAAAATTAATTTATTAATTGCAATAATCGACCACTAATAATTAACCACTTTTCAAAAATTGCGTTAATATATACTAATCATTTATTTATATCAAATAAATAATTTAAATCATTCAAATCATTTATTTATATATTATAAGAAAAAATAATTTATTGTTTAAAAAAAATAATTGTATATAAAATTAATTATAATTATTAAAGTAAATTTTCAATATGACAAATACTTTAAAAAAAGTGGTTAGTTAAAACTAAAGTATTAATCGATATTTCACTCACGTTATCAGCATGTAAAGAATATGATTGGCACATAATAAAAATAATTGAATCCAACGATCATTCGATCATTTATATGTTATCATTTCCTTTTATATTATATATTTTTTTTTAAAAAATGAGACATTGTCCATATTTATCACTTCATATACAATCAGACCTCCATATAATCACCCAATCGGTTCTGCCAAAATTAGTGATTGTATAGAGTTGTGACTATATAAAGGTCAAGTTTACTAATAAAATGATATGTAGGTTAGCAAAAATAAGGTGCTTATAAAGAGGTGTTCTTATATAGGAGG
>JADRCO010002750.1:0-12415 GCA_021464525.1 Rhizophagus sp. LPA8_4_AMF
ATATATATATAAGAAATTTTTTATATAGTCACACCTTTTTATAATCACAGAAAATGGCTTGTTCCAAATGTGTGACTATAGAGAGAGTTGACTGTAGTATGGCTTTCCAAATAAGACCAACTAAGTAAACAACTCTTTTTAGGAAAAGGGGGTGGAAGAGAAAGATGAAAAGAAGGGAGAGAAGAAGGCGGCAAAGACAAGAAAATATTCAAAAATCTTTCAGTTGATAACTACGCGTTTAAGGAAAGTTGTTCGTAGGTATGCTAGTTCACTATTAGCTTTATCTAACCATTCAACTAATAGGTGATAATATGTAGGACTGTTGGTATAGTCACAAGTAGTGTTTAAGAACTGAAGAAAGTCCTCATTTTTCAGGGCTTCTTGAACTCTTTCCATAATATTTTGTTGTATCCAAAGAACTGCTTAAGCTTAAGAAACATGTTACTTCATAATATATCTGCTTAGAATAACTTCTTATTGCTATAGGTTACTTGCAAACCCAGAATAAAATCTATCAGTCAGTCTACTAAGGCAAAATACAGATTTAAACTAATAATAATTTATCAAGTATACATATAAACTGTACTGTACAGTCAGCTAAACTATACTATATGAAAATATTTCAGCTAATCATACTTATTGTATATTTTTCAAATTTTTTAATTTATCGTACAATAAAATTTAATTGGTGGTTTATCACTTCGTACAGTACAGTTTATCTATTTACCTTAATTTATCTTATTAATATAGATTTATAATAAAAATTACTTTTATATATTAGAAAATAAAAACTGTTATTAAATTTAAAGTGAAAATCTGATTAAATATTTAATAACTATATAATGATATATCAATTATTTAATCAAGTAATACAACAAAATCAATTATATATTAACTTATTAGTTAAATAAACTGATAATAAAATAGTTGTAAAATTAATATGAATAATATATAATTTCCTACTTTACTTTAAATTAATAAACTTATAATAAATTTTTTACTTTTACATGTAAATTTACTTTAATTAGAAAATTTAATATATAAAATTTATTAAATATTAGCTATTGTAAAATTTTGAATTTAAACATTTACTAAATTTAAGCATCCTTTCAAACTTTTTGAAATTTTATAGAAAAAATTATATATGAATACTAATAAAATAGTGCTTAAAATTAAGTACCTTTCCAAACTTTTCACTCAAAATTCTTGTAAAAAAGGGTGCTTAAATTTGAGATTTTAGGTAATTTAAAATAACAATAAATACTTTATTATTTTAATTTTTTATTAATTAAATTATTAAATTATATAAATTCTGTTATATTATTAAATCAAATTAAAAATAAAACTATTATTTAAATAAATAATAAGTATTCTGTATTCTATAATCAAGATTAAAATTAATAATTG
The DNA here is from genome assembly GCA_021464525.1 of Rhizophagus sp. LPA8_4_AMF. NCBI lineage: Eukaryota > Fungi > Glomeromycota > Glomeromycetes > Glomerales > Glomeraceae > Rhizophagus > Rhizophagus sp. LPA8_4_AMF. The sequence goes on from JADRCO010002750.1 coordinate 1,408, forward strand.
TAATAAAAAAATATAATTAACTTTTTATATAAAGATATATCCTTTACAAATGTATTTATTTATTTAATTTTAAGCTAAAACTTTAATGCTAAATATATATTTTCTATATTTTATACATGCAATAATTTTCTCAAACTAATCAAATAAATCAATTTTTTACAAATATATACAATTTTATACATAAATATTGCCAAAATAATAAAATTTCATGTTGATTGTATAAATACAACATATTCAGCTAATATTTTTTAACTTTATTATATATAAATAAATTACAAAATAAAACAAAAAAAGCTGACAAGTATAATAAAATTATTTTTAATTCTTCAAAAAAGTGTTGTTACATATTTACAAATAATAATATTATGGTAATATACATTTTTTTTGACAATTTTAATATATAATATTAATAAATTATAATAGATTATAATTTTCATATTCCCTAATAAAATTGACCTTCAATTACATTGAATTCAATCCCATTATCCTTCAGTCTTTGCAATAAAGAAGTTTTTCCAAATGCAACACTTGGCGTACAAACACCATTAGGAATATTTGATTTTTCTTTTAATAAAGTATAAGCACATTGAACAACTGTGATCGGAGTTGTTACATAACCTGCTTCAGGCCCTCTGACTTCAGTCACAATTTCAATATCTGGTTGTAAATGAGATAATATAGATAAAGGTTTGTCATGCTCTATAGAATTAATAGATTTAACTAATTCCATATCCTCATTATTCAATTTATTTTTAGAAATTCCTTTAGCATAAAAACGATGATAAAAGCTACACTGCTGAATTTGTTCAATTGTAGGTCCATCTTTTGAAAAAAATCCTGTAATAAAATTAAAATTAGAAATAATTAATGAATGAAATAATCAAACATAATTAATGAAAATCATCATTATTATTACCGAAACTAAAGAATTTTGGGTATTTAAGAAGTAAATTTCTTCCCCATTCATATTTTGCTAAATATTTAAATATTGAACCACCAAGCATCATCATTGCAATATATCTGAACCTGTTGAAGACAAGATAGGAAGAAATTTGAGCAGGAAGAACACCAGTATTAAATTTAATATCTAATTGTTGTCCTAGTTTTAAAACGGAGAGATCGGTAGTGATAGAAGGAATAATATATCCATTAACTCGATTATCAAATTTTCTAGACGGTAACATGTTAAGTTTAGGACCAATTTTAGATACGATTGGACGGTTAGCATGTTTTCTTAGCTCACGAAGGCTATTAACATTAGAAATGCTATGTACTGATTATGAATAAGAAAATTGATAAATTAATACTTTAAAAAAGAAACAACAGTAAAAAATAAATTACCAAGTGATGCATAGGTTCCGTAATTTGCACGCATTCCAGCACTGCCTGCACAAAATCCGGAAAACATTTCGATTTGAGAGGGAATTGCACCCCTAACATCTAGCTGCTGTTTAGTAAATAGTAGACCCAAATCCGCAGGAATCTTAAAAAAAGAAACCAAATTTAACAAGTTTATTAATTATGCATACAAATATATAAATAAATTTTACAATTTTGGATTTGAATAACATACACTGTCATAACCACAAGCAGGAATAATGGATACATTTTTTGATCTTGCAGAGTCATCATATGTTAACTGAATTCGTTCAATATATTCAACTTCACCTTTGAGAATTAAAATTAAATTAATTTGATAATTTTTTAAATTTTATATCAATTATATTTACCTGATATATCAATATAATCCGTGTTGTTTTCTACGCAGATTCTCACAACAGGTTCACCATATAAACGAAAGGGCCCAACGCAATCAATGAAAACTTTGGCTCTCTTAGCCAATGTATGTAATGTTTCCGGATTGGAAACGTCAGCCACAATAACTTCCGGTTGACGTACATTATTATTATTAGATATGCTTATTATATTTGCAACCTCGAGAAGTCGTTGTTCGGAACGGCCAGATATTGCCCATTTAAGTTTATGTACTTCGTTTGCTGTGCGACATATTTCCTCAACAACAAATCTGCCAGTGAAGCCTTTATTATACGAAATAAATTATTATAAACTGGTTAAAAAATTTAAAAAAAGAAAACGTAAGAAAAAAATTAATATACAACTCACCTGTTGCACCAAATACAACAATATCGAGGTCTTTTGACATTATTGTCTATATTGTTGTCAAAAAATATTTCTAAAAATCGATCTCTCGGGTTTATTTTATATCATCAGATTGACGATCATTGTGATTAATTATGACAATCATGCCGACATTAAATTGAACTGTCAAATGATCAACTTGATCTTCCTATAATTGATTTCTTTCCTACAATTTATTATACGAAAAAATGAAAGTAAGTTTATGAAGAAAGAATTTTCATTATCATCATACAAACGGGTTTAATTATATCTAACATTTTAGGTCGCTGTTGAAGGCTGCTGTCATAATAAACTAGAAGAGATATACAAAGCTTTGGAACATATTGAAAGTGTCGAAAATATAAAAATCGACTTATTGTTGATTTGTGGTGATTTTCAGGTTGGAAGATTTTTTTTAAATCTATTACATCTAAATGTTTAAGTAATCAATTTCAATATTATTATTAGGCTATACGCAACACGGAAGATTTTAAATCATTATCAGTGCCGCCCAAATATCGAACATTGGGTTCGTTTTATAAATATTATACTGGAGAACTCAAAGCACCTTATCCGACTTTATTTATTGGTGGAAATCACGAAGTCATAAGTTATTTATGGGAATTGTAAGAATATTTACTTATAAGTTTAAAAAAGTTAAACATTTTAACCTGGTTATTATAATAGATATCATGGTGGATGGGTGTGCGAAAATATTTACTTCCTTGGATACGCCGGCGTGGTAAATTTTGGTGGCTTAAGAATAGGGGGAATGTCCGGAATATATAATCATCGGAATTATAACTTTGGTACAAAAATTTTCTTTTAAATATTAGGAAATTGGTTATTTTAATAAATTTAATTTTATCATTTATTAGGTCATTTTGAAACTCTTCCATATAGTGAGTCAACAGTTAGGAGTGCTTATCATACGAGAAAATACGATGTTTATAAACTAGCTCAGGTATTCATATAATTCGTTTCGTAAGTTAAATACTCTTCTAACAAAGTTCATAAATGAATCAGATTAGGCAACCCTTAGACATATTTTTATCACATGATTGGCCTACAGGAATCACAAATTTTGGAAATGTGGATGAGCTTCTCAAAATTAAACCATTTTTTGGTCCCGATGTAAGTTTGTTAATTCAGATCTCAATTATTTACATACATAAAACAATTGTGTAAATTATATAAACATGAAACTTTGTATTGATAGATTGCATCAGGTAAACTTGGAAGTATAGCTTGTGACGAATTATTATTTAAAATAAAGCCAAAATACTGGTTTTCTGCACATCTTCATGTGAAATTTTCTGCTGTTGTATATCATGATGGAAGAACAGCATCTTTTTCCGAGAGTAAGGAAATGAGTTCAACATCAGTTGAGAATCCAGATGAGATCAACATTGATTTGGATGGGGATCTCAATAATCCAGATGAGATCAATATCGATCTTGAAGATGGTGTAAATCAAGAAGAGGAGAAAAAAGATTCTAATAATGAAAAGACTTTGCAAGAATATATAATAGAAGATGAAAAGAAAGAACAGATTCCCTGTACAAAATTTCTAGCACTTGATAAATGTTTACCCGAACGCGATTTTTTACAGGTCATTAATTATCCAAAGGTGTTTTATATCAATACATAACGTAATAATTAGATATTTATTTTTTTAGATTATTGATTTTCCTGAGACAAATGGAAAGTTGGAATTTAGCTATGATGAGGAATGGCTAGCAATTACAAAAGCAACACAAGAATATCTCACATTATCTTCAAACGCAAAACCATTACCTCCGGACAATGAAATTCAGAAGTAAAATTTAATAATATAAATAGTTTAATAAACGTTAAAATTTTTAGTAATAATTCTTTTTATTTAAATCCCATATTAGAAAAATTGGTGAAGAATTACGATGGGTTCAAGAAAATATTTCGCAAATAGAAGCAGAACTTGTAATTCCAAATAATTTTCAACCTACTGCTCCTGCATATGGACAACAGCAAACATTTATTCTCCGTAAGATAATAATATATAAATAATTTTTAAATATTTTAAACTTCATAAAATTTATTTTAAAATATTATTATTAATTATTATTTAGAACAACCTTTCAAAAATCCACAAACAGAAGCTTTTACTAAATTATTAAAAATACAAAATAAGATTAATCCGAATGGGCAAAGTCCGATTAAACAAGATTAATTGATTAATTTCAAATTTTTTTTTTTTTTTTAAAAAAAAAAAATCTATTAATTAATTATAAATGAAAGAATTTATTCGAGCAAGTATTATAGTATTGATATGAATTTGATTTTTAAGTATTTTAGTCTAAAAAAAAAAGTAATTGTAATAATACATTATTACAATGTTGTTCTAAATTTTGAACCAATTTGTAATGACAAATTTCTTTATATTAATAATAATTCTAGATTAATTAATTCAAATAATAAAGTTATTCAACATATTTCAAATTTCAAATGTTTATTAATAAATGAATTCCATTTTATTAAAAGTGGAATTTTAAAAATTTAATGATTCAAGCATATAAAAAATGATAACCAAATATCAAGATGTATAATTTCACGCGCTCTTTTACATAATCGTAATAATAGTGAACCCAAAAAATCACGTACCGATTAACATATACCATCTTAAGAAACGCGAATTCACAACCTAAATCATTTCACTATTTCAGTCGTAATCTCGTGATTTATATAAACTTGATTTTGGCTTCTTTTGGTAAAATTCACGACCAAGTTCCCTAATATAGATATTCTATTAATCATGCCGTTTACTTCTCATATTTGGTTGCAAATTTGAAATTTAATATTACTCATTAATGTCTTTTTGTCTTTTTTTTTTCAATTGTTGTTCGGATATAGTTTAATACTTGTCGATCAAAAATTTACAAGGTCAAAGTACAATATAAAAAAATGAATGTGGAATTAAAACTAAAAATTATAGCACCATAATAAATGAACGTATAAATCCACGACCCGGATAAATGGAACCTTTTCATTGCCGACTAGCAAACTAATGATTAATAATCTAATCTCAGAAAAAAATTCAATTAAATCTATTAATACTATGTATACACCAATGAATTTTTCTATTGGCTTATTTCATTAATGTATTAAAGTCTTATTTAAACTTTAAGACCAGCTTAAAAGTTTATTTAAACTTCAGGGCCTATTTAAACTTTAAGACCTGCTTAAAAGTTTATTTAAACTTTAAGGCCTATTTAAGGCCTGTTTAAAAAAAAAGGTTTAAACTTTAAGGCCTGTTTACTCTGTAAACTGGATAAACTATAATCGATCACGTGATTTTAAATAAAGTTTGTGTGGAATAAGAAAATGACAAGATAGTTGAATTTTAATGTTTCACGGAATTTCTCTAAACTATAAAAAATGAGCGTGAATTTGTTGAGAAATTTGTTGAGAAATTTGTTGAAAAATTTGTAGAATTTGTTGAGAAAGTTTCGATTGAATTTGTTGAGGAATGTCAACAAATAATAATTAACCGTTTTGTTGTTAAATTTGTCTAAGACGACAAACAATAAATAATGTATTGTGAAATGTGAATGAGGCGAACAAGTTTTTACCTTGACGCGACTCATTAAGGAATAGTTTTAGTTGTTTGACTTCTTAGAATTATAAATGTTATTTATGGATTTTTTGTTGTCGCAAATTTATTTTAATAAGAATGAAATATGAGTTTTTTTTTTTAGAGAATTAAATAATTTTATAAAATTATGAGGTTTTTTTTACCTAGAATTTAGAGACTTTTATATAGATCTTTCGCTATAAAAAATCAAAAAAGGAAATTTCAATTGTATCAAGTACAATCTTTTTTTAGTTATTGTAACCTTTATTATAGTAGTATGCATCTGAAAAACCCAATAATCGTTAAATTAATTAAGATCGTCTTGCATGTCTTACAAACTTTGCATGCATACTTTTTTTTTTTTTTTTTTTTACATTTTTTTTTATATATCGTATTTAATGAATTAACGTACGGTTTTTAACTTTCTTTCATTTCATGAAACAGTAATGGCGTGAAAATCCACAATTTCTTTTTTGTTTGAATACGCCAAAATAAATATTTTCCCAAACTCGCATTGAATTTTAATAGAACTATTTAATTTTGTTAATTTTTGAGAAGATCGAAAGCCTTTCGCGCATTTAAGGAAAAAAAATTGATTGTATAATACGATTCCTTATCCTCCTGCATATATTCATTCTTTGTCTATTGTCTTTTGAAATTGATGCAATAAATGACTATGATATGAACTTCTAAAGATATTGTAATAGAATAAAGTTTATAATTACTTAAAAGTAGGGTTGCATAGGAGCGCGTTTTAAAGTTTTTTTTTCAAACAACGAAAAATATTTGTATGACAAAAATTGTCGGACTCAATCGAACTTATTATTATGTAGATTTTAAATTTTTTTATAGAATGTTTTTTGTTTTGCATATCTTAATTCATTATTGGTCCGACAATGACAATATTTTTTTTTATTTCATGTTTTTTGTTTTTACAATTTGAATATTGCGCGTTGTATCACAAAAATTCTAACGAAAAGTAGCACGAAAATCACGATTGGTCCTTTTGTTTTCAAATAACTAAAAACTACGTCACAAAAGATACGAGTATGACGTTTTTTAACTTTTTTTTAACTTTTTTTCCCTGGTCATAATAATGATCTTATTTAAAGACAAAAAAGGCATTCAGTGTAATAGTGTAATAATATAAACATCAGCTGTTACTTTAATGTTTTCCATTTTTAGAAACTTCCAAGATATTAGACAATAAAAGTTATATCTTATTTTTTTTTTTAATTTTCACTTTTCTTAAATAGATTCCCTAAACATTTGTAAATATTCTGTCGTATGTTTTATGTATTTATGTTTTAGAGATACTGTAATTTCTCAATTCTTAAATAAAAATAATAATTTTATTATTCATGTTATGAGTTTCTTATTTTACTGGATCAGTTCCTAGTCAAACCTGGTAAACGTGAAGTATCGATATTTTAAATTTTTTGTCCGTAAATTCTTCAATTATCAAGAGTTGTCTCAAATAAAGAGGTAGCATATTAAATCTCTTGGTAATATCTCCTTAAAATAAAAAATATAAGTAAATATGGAGTAGAATTTATTAACTTTTAAAAGGGTATGCAATTATTTACATATTTTAGGTTGGTTTTTTGTAATTAAAAGTTCGCTTACACTTGTTATGTTTGAATACAAAGTTTAGGTTTAGATTAAGGTCCTTGTTATCGTACTCTTCTATGTTTCACTTTTACCGTTATATATATAAAAGATATCGAATTTTTTTTATATAAAAGACCGCTAGTATGGTTATTGAGAGCTAAAGTTAATCATATTAAGTACGTGTTGTTTTGGAACGCCCAAATAATAAGAAATTCGAAATTCATAGTTCTGATAGTTTATTTTATCTTTAAATTAAATTGCTTTATACATTTTATTATCGAATACTTACGAAAATTTCTCCTTTCAAATTTTAGATCCATAAATGATTATTTGATTTTTATAATCTTCGTTCAATACGAATATTAAGATATGTATTCAAAAGATTTAAATTTATTATTATTTTATATTTATTTACTTTTATTTATTATAATTAATTATTAATTATTATTCATATTTTCCTTTTATTTTGCAGTTCAAGATATATTCAACGTTTAGTACTTTTTCTTGTACTCTGAATGTTCATTTTTATTATTTATAAACAAGATCTTTTTAATTTGTGCATCATATCCTTAGTAAGCACATCTTTATTATCTTTATCCTTATTTCTTTTTTCCTTTGAAAGAAAAATATCAAAAAATTAAATTTTTTCTTTTAACAATACTTAAATTATTTGTTTTGTTATGAATGAAGAAAAGATACTGATAATCTTTCTCCGTTTATATTTGATTTTTAGATTTACCAAATATTTAGATCTTTAAATCGTTCCATTTTAAATAAGGTTTGTTATAGAATTACAATTTTAATTACGATTTACATTATTACATAACTATAAAATTTGGTTATACAGTAACAACGGTAACATCTGATAAAAGTGTTACAGTTATTTTTACCTTTTCTTTTTTAAAAAAAATTTCACAACACAGATTTTCTCCTAAAATTAACATTTATTAAAAGTGCTCCGGTTAATGAAATGAAATTGGTATACTTAACAAATCGTCATTATAATTTTCAACTGGCGATCACGATTTGAACAATTATTGTTAGAAAAATAGCAAAAATAGCGGTACGTAATACAAGTGAATGAAAGGATAAAGACTTAAAGATGTAAAAAAAACAATCCACTAATATTAACCATCAAAAAAAAGTAGGGAATATGTCAAGTAATACAATAAGATCTGGTGAATGTGTTCAGAAAACTGAAAATTTTTGCGGCGCAGTGATATCAACTCGTTATTGATAATTTTTTTAAATTATTATATAATGAAACAAATTAACAAACATCTATGATCAAAGGTAATTGGAAATCATTTAACGGTTATGAAAAAAAAAGAAATTATGAAGTCTATATTTGTTCAGACTTAGCAAGAGAAAGCCGATTATAATGAAATAAAACGAGGCTTAAATTCTACTCTAAGTTTTGATCATTTTGATATAATTAATACTTACTCAAAATCCATTACTTCCTTAGGATATACTTCCTGTTCAGACAAATAAAAACATAACAGTCATAACTACCAAAATGGTTAGCTTGATGGGACGATCTAATAAGCTACGCTAGTTATTGAGTGTTAAAAAGTTACAAATAACTTTATATATTTAGAACAATAAGACAGCTAAGATCCTATATTTAGGTACAAGAACTATCAAGTACACTTTTTATATTATTATGTAAGTCCATCAATTTATTTTCAAAAAAAAAATGTAAAAATAAGTCGCATTTTCATTATTTGAATTTGATTTTCATTATTGAAAAAATATTTTTATTATTTTATTATAACGTAGTTTTTGTCTTTAAATTAATTTCAAAAGCTTTTTAAAACTTATATAAATAATAATCAAAAATTTTAATTTTATTTTGTTTTTTATTTTTTTTTTAAAAAAATACCAAACATTCCAAACCTACTAAAATAATCAATACATTAATTTAAGTAAACAATTGAAATTAATTAGTAATATTAATAGAAGGTAATCACTTTAATTATTAAAAATTATTTGTAAAATTCTATAATTTTTTTTTTTTTTTTGAAATTTCAAAATGTAACTAAATTTTTATATATTTATTTATTTAGCATATGATTTCCTGTAATTAATATACTGGTATTTAATAAAGAAACCAATATATATTTAAAGTTAAATTATTTTGGTTTATATATAAATTTTATAAAGTTATATTATTAGATTTTATATTAGATTTTAGACTGTTGCTAATTTGCTTTCTGTATAAAATCACCTAGGTGATTTCACCCATATATAAATTTATTAAATCAAATGATTTCATCTATAATAAATCACATATAAAAATTAAAAAATTAATATGAAATTTATATATAGTTTTAATTAATTGAAAATTTTATTATAATCTAAAATACATTTATTGTAAATGTAATTTTTACAGACTTTTGATAATCACACCAAAGTCAAAAATAATTGAAATTGGAACAAATAAAAGATAAATTAAATGAGATCAAAATAAGATTAAATGAAAATAGAAATAAATTATACAAGGTTAGAATAAACCAAACTTAAGATAAAATAAATGAAAAGATAAATGAATAAAGTAAAATAAAATTATAAAGTCAAAATATAAGAAAATAAAAAATCCCAACCAAAAGAAAAAAAGCTTAAGAAGAAACCTAAAAAAGAAATCCAAAGAAAATTAAAGAAACTTAAAAAAGAAATATGAAAAGAAATCCAAAAAAAACTCTCAAAAAAAATCCAAAGAAAAAACTAAAGAAAGAAATCCAAAAGAAACCTAATGAAGTCTAAGAGAAAACTAAAGAAAAGATCTAAGAAAAAAACTCCAAAAAACTCAATAAAATCCAAAAAGAAATCCAAAAAAAAGTCTAAAAAAAAGTCCAGTTAAAATAAAAGAGACCCAAATAAAAAATAAAAAAAAAACCAGTTAATCACTGTAAAGAAATTAGACTTCTGAAATTCTGAAAAACTTGAAATTTACCATTTACTAGAATATTAAAGTTAAAAAGTTTTTTAAAAAAAAATAAATAATTAGAAATAATAGCAAAATAAAGAAAATAAATACAGTAATACCCTTATAAGTGCATTTTCTATAAGTATATTTCTTCTTTAAATGCATACCATAACTTGATTCCAAGCTCAAAACTTAGAGCTACCTCTATTTTCTGCATATGTAAGCAATTCTAAGTTTAAGGTATATTGAGATATTCTTTATAAATATATTTATATGACTTTTATATAATATTAATCAATCATTAATAATTGTTAATTATAATAAATTTTTCAAAAATAAATAAATTAATTTAATTTGAGTAAACTTGTATAAATTAAAAGATTTTTATTCATTTCTAAAAAAATCCTTTTCATTTAAAAGTAAAATTAAATGTAGACAAATGTAAATTTATTTAAATTAAAATGTATTTAAGTCTTAAAAAAAATAAAATTTTTGTTATTTTATCAGATATAAATTATATAACAATTATAGATAGACATAAATTAATTTTTTATAAAAATAATTTTAGCAAGCAATTTTAACATTATGATATTTTTTAATATTTTTTATATAAATAATTATAAAATAATTAAATAATTTAATGTATTTTAAGTTAAAGAATTCAAAAAAACTTAAACAAAATTTTGGCTATTAAATAAATTAATTTTGGAAACTAAAAA
>JADRCO010002751.1:0-12408 GCA_021464525.1 Rhizophagus sp. LPA8_4_AMF
AAAAAAAAAAAAATTTTTTTTTAAAAAAAAAAAAAAAAAAAAAAAAAAAAAAAAAAAAAATGCTTGTAACTATAATGCATTTTATAATTGTTTATATTAATCTAATCATGGCACTACTTATAATTAAATTTGTAAAATAAGAATTTAATGGTTGAAAAGTCTTTTCCTTAGAATTTGCATTATAATTATGGTAGCTATTTTGGATTCTGTCTTTTAATTTGCATTACAAAAAATATAGTATATATAAAAGAATTTAATTTTACAACAATAACATTTTAAATAAAATAATAAATGTGAGTTCATCTACTATTGTAGTATAAAATTTTGATGAAATAGATTTCATATTACCAATAAAGTATCATTTTATTATCTCTTAGCCTAGCCTATCTGACATTCTATAAGTTCTCACTAATTATATATAGTTAATAAAAGTAATTATTATTATATATTCTATATACTATACATAAATCAGTTAATTGACGGCCGCACATCAACCTAATCTAGTTATAATAATAAAATGGTACGTAATAATGTCCTCTTGTTAAACAAAATAATAGTGATACTAGATGATGTAATTGGTTGTATTATGTTAAAAAAGAATTATTTTCAAATTCGCATTTTTTTGTCTTAATGATTCAACAACAGATAAACATTCATGGAGAGAATCTTTATTTTCTAAAGTTCAAAAGTTTCTTTTCTTTATGAGACAGACACATCTCACTGTTGATTTATGGAAAAATGAACATTACCATATTAGATTTGAACAATTCTGTCAGTTTAAAATAAATTATCGGAATCAGATGATGAAAAAGAATTAAAATTCAGGAAATTTTTTATAAATAATAATCAAAAAGGTATAGACAAAAGGTTCGCTGAGTATCAGTTTACTACTTTTGTAGATGAAATGTGCTTTCTTTAAGTTTGTCATTTGATCAAAAAATTTGATATTAAAATAAGGAGATAATATAATATTACTGATTTATTAGAAATAGTGGCGTAACATGTTAATTATTGTATCTCAATAATATTCTCATTAACTGTCAATCCATCCATTGAAAACTACAGCATAAAAATATTCAACTCTAGTAAATCTTTTAAAATTTTCATGATAATTCCGTCTACTAAAAAGCAAGGTACAATTAATATAGAAATTGTAATTTAACTACAAAAAAAAATTATTTGCTATTTTCATGTTGCAATATAAATACCACAATCACATGTTTTATGTAATTAAATTGTTGAAACATCACATGTTATTGTTTAACTACGCTAAATGTTTCATAATTTTCTATTGTAAATTTTGATGGAATACCTATATTAGGGTAAGTGACACTAGCAGTACCGTAAGACCAATTGGAATTGTGGCAATATAAACCTCCCATACTGGACCCTTGATGATTATAGCAATAAATAGCACCATTACAGTTCAGGTTATTTACGGAACTTAATTTTACGGAAGAAATATCATTTTTATCTGTAAAATTAAATAAAAAACTATCTGTAGTGCTCCTCCTACCATTTCCACTCCAGTCAAGTGGATTATATCCTCCAATTAACTGAGTTGAGCCTTTAATTTTTGCTATCCAAATAGTAGCTCCTTTATTATCACAATTTTTATGAAATGATGCCGCATTAAATTCATCCTGACTCGAACGATATAATAACTTTAATTCGTAAGGACAATTTTTACTATTATAATATGAGGAATCTTTTTTATCAATCCATGATGCAAAAAGAGAAACATGTTCTGATTTAATTAGGGTTGAATCAAGTTTAAATTTTAGATATTTTCTTGAAGGTGCTACATTAGTTTTAGGTTTTATATTAGGAACTATATGAAATTCTAAAAGATTATGAATCAAATCTTGTGGTAAGATCTCCTTATAATGATAAACCTTGTAAAAAAAATCTGTAGGGCCAATATCATAAAATCTAATTAAAGGAATGAATCTATGTAATGACCTCTCAATCTTTGTAATATCTTCTTTGCTCCATTTTGTCGGATCATTGTTAATATTTTGTTGAGTGAAGCACCATCTTAATAAACTTTCCCAAACTTCAATTTCATCCATATTTAAATCATCTCTTTTTAATAACAATTCTAACAAAGGAGCTTTCAAATTAGTGAAATTGTTTGAACTAAATAAGATTTTAGGTTCTTCACAAACTTTTTCAAGACAAAAATTCCATAAATCCGTAAATATTTCATGTTGATAAACAGTTTCAAGAATACCAGTTGGATTTTGGTGTAAAAATCCGGTTTGATGATTAATCAAATATTTTTGAATATGAGGAATTAATTGTTGAATATTAAGTTCATCTACTGCTATTAATAATTTCAATACATCTGGTCCTTGCAAATTTATCAATTCAATATCTCTGCAATAAATAAACCTAAAAATATAATTAAATAATTAATATTTATGGTTATAGAATAATGTTAAAATTATGTTTACGTTACCTAAGAATGATGTTGAATAGATGAGGCGAAATATTTGGTTTTCTAAAAATAAATTTTCCGTCTATTTTTTTGGCCCATTCATTAGATAATGCAGTATGAAAATATTGAGACCTAATACATAAAATGTTTGAGTGCGCATGAATTTCTTTAACATTCGGTTCTTCTCCAGCATAAATAATAACGTCATATCCTATTTCTGTTTCAAAAAGTTTTTCGTAATCGATAGATAATTCTTCTAAAAATTTTGACAACATTTTTTTTAAATAACAAGAGGTGCAAACAATTTAATTTTGAAGTTTCAGTCACATATTATATTAATAATTAATTACCCAATTTGAGTCAATCTGTGTGACATGATTAGCGTAGCAAAAATCATAAAAGGGTTAGCTTTAATGTAGCAATCATCTCATGCTCTCATGTGAAATTGTTTATTAACTAAATATAAGGCTAACAAAATTTGTTCATTTTTTAACTTGAAGAAATAAATTTGATATACTACTTAATATCTTTATGACTAGATATAAATAATTTACTTGAAGTAAGCATTATTTTTATTAATTAAATTAATGAATTTATTGTTATAGTAAGCGAAACTAAATTGTAAAATTTGTTATCAATCAATTTATGGATGATAACTGATTTACCATCACTCAGGATACTATGTGGCCTTCAGTAACATGATATGGTTAATTGTTATATAATTCAAACGTTTAAATTTAGTTGAATTGAATAAATCAAATCATAATAATAACATTATAAATTTAAATCAATTTCCTCTATTCCTATCTAATATTTTTTTGGTAGATCAGGATTTTTTTAAGGAAAAAGTGAGATATGCAGGAGTTGGTGGTATTTACAGTATCTCAAAAATGCAGAAAATAGAACTACCACATTATGATAATAGGAATACTAATGAAAATTTGAAATATATCAAGATGATAAATTAAACAATGATATTCATATGTCAGAAGACTACTCTGATTATACATACCTTAATGACTTAATGAATGATATATAAATTACTTACTTTAAATATATTTTTCTTTTATAAAATTAATAGGTTGAATATATAAATCTTCATAATTTTTAGCTTTAATATTATATGATTTAAATTCTTCTACTTCATCCATTGAAGTAAACAAATCTTCATTATTTCCAAACAAATTTTCTAATATAGCTAAATATTCAACTCTTTTCTTTTTCATAATATATTTTTTAATATATGGTAAAATATTTTCAATTTCTCCTTTTGATTGATTTCTAATTACTAATTTTTTAATAAAAGTATTTTGAGAATTTTTCAAAAATAATTCAAAATCATTTGTATTAAATCTAAGACATAAACATAAATATTCTAATCTAAAAGGAAGTATTTGACCTAAATTTTGTAAAATAATTGAACTAAGTCCAACTGGATGATTATGATCATATATAGAAAGATAATTAAGGGTTTGATTAAAATTTTTAATTAAATCAAGTGCAGAATTTATATTATTATTATTAAATCCAAGTAATTCAAAAAATTTAATTTTTGTACAATAATTTTTCACCATTTCAAATAATTGTTGTTTAATTTGATCACCTGTTAATGATCTAAAACCAATATTTTCTAAATAATCACCAGATTTTTGTAATAATAATTGTATTGATTCAATTTGTAATATTTCATTATTTTCTTCCATAAATAAGGATTTCAATTTGAATGGTTTAGTAAGATTAATAATTTGTTGAATAAAATCAGAATTTAATGTTAAAGAATAACAATAAAGTATATGAATAGATTCTAAAGCATTTAATTGTTGAAATACTTCATTTAAAGTATTAATACCTTTAAAATTAATTTCATAAAATATGATAGTTTTTAATGTATTTAAACAATTAGAAAATTTTAAAGATGATAATAAATGATTTAATGGTAATAAAGTACCATACCTATCATGTTCAAATAAAATATTTTCAAGATTTTTTTGTGAAATAATTATTTTTGATAAATCATATTTAATTAATTCATAATTAATCACACCAGAATGTCGAAGATTAAGTGATGTAATTGAATTACAATTATAATGTAAAAATCGTAAAAAAAATTTTACATTCATAATTTTTTCATTAAAATAAAATTTTAAATTTTTGATCTTATAAATAAATCTAGGATTTTGTAAAATAAATCCTAAAGCAATATTAAAATAATTACAATCCATATCAGAAAGTATGTTAACTTCAAAAGTATGTAAATGTATTCCATTATTAATAAATATTTTAATTAATAACAAAAAAACAAATTTTGAAGCATTTAACCATCGATAAGAACTTGGAAATGAAGGGATTATTAAATGTTTAACCCAATCTTCAACAAAAAGCATAATATTCTGTGTATTTAAACATTTTATAAAAGTAGGATAATTAAATAATGTATTTGATAGAATTAAATATTTATTAATTCCATATTCTTTTAATTGTGCTTTATCATTTTCATTTAAATAATGAAAGTAAATTTCAATAAACCGATTATTTCTAGATGGATTTGAAAATGGATCTTCCCATAATATTGGTATTGCGAAACGACACCATATTCTATTTACTTGGATACATGAATGTAACGTTGAAAAATCATTCCGAAAATGATTAATAATTTTATCCATTAATTCAGGTAAATTCCCAGAAAATATTTTTGAACATGACATTTTGCAAGCCGAAGAGAGAAATAGAGTGGGATTATTTAATAAAAATTTTTAAAAAAAGGTATATTTAAGTTTTTCCGGAATTGTGATACCGATGATGTCGCACAATTATACAATTATGTTGATTGTTTAAAAGTGTGTGCTCACGTGTGCTCACGTGTTCTCACAAATAAGCCGATCATTATCCTAAACCTCGTTTAGGTCAATGTATGATATTAATGGTTCGATTTGTTTATTAAATACGTATATACAGTAATTCGAATAACAGACAATATAATGGATCAGATTCTAAATTTGAAAGGATAATAGCCATATTATTTAATGATTATTATAATATATCATGGCATAAATAATATGCATATTAATAACAGGCCATTGTTTCTACTTTTACACTTTTAAATTAAAGTTTTAGTTGATGGACGTTATACAGAAGAATATGAAGTTGAAGTCAGTTTAGACCAAGGGGAGGTATGGTCTCTAATTGTATGGGGTAGTTTCTTTGATCCGTTGTTGAGTAAATTAAGGAATTTGAAGGATAATGTAGGATATAACATGAAAGCTAATGAAATTATTACTATGAATAACGGTAGTCTGAGAAGATTATCAGAAGGAGTGAATCATGTAGCTTTTATGGACGATGCTAATTTATTAAGTGATAATAAAGAAGGGCCATTACTCCTATTAGTATTGTATACAATTTGTCAAAGTTTCGTTAAATTATGTAATATTAAAGCAAATCCGAAGAAATTTGAATTATTGGTAGTTGGAAAAGATCGGAAAGAAAGTGAGGATCAGGAATATTTAATATTAGATGATACAAAAATTAGGATCAATCGTAGTGAAGGTGGTGAGATTTTTAGGTATACGACTATACGGATTAGTAATGCTACTAATTATAATTCGCACAATATTTTTATTGAAAGTAGTGTGAAGAAAATGATTAATTTTATGCGTTGGAAGAAATTAACTGCAAAAGAATGTATCTTAATATGGAATACTGTGATGATTCCTATGATTGAATATCAACTTCAATGCACGGTATTGACAGATACATTAATAGAGAGATTAGATAGTAAAATTAGAGATTTAATAAAACGAAATGTGGTTTTGATAAAGATTTGCTGGTTGTAAAAGCATAGGAGCACTTCAAAAAGAGGTTCTAGTAAAGTCAATTTAGTATTATATTATTATATTAACAATGATAGTAAATTAATAGGAAGGATTATGAAAATTAAAATAGCATCAATTAAAGAGATTTTGTGGTTTAATTGATGTATTCTTAATGATATTACGCAATTACATGACAATAGAAAGCAATTATGGGTAATTGAAGTGTTAAAAGTAGTAGCTGAGGACTATTTTAATTTTTGTAATCATGATGTTTACATGGTCATATACTCATATTACGAGGGGAGGTCATATGACGATTGAAGATATGGTAAATAAGAAAATATTATCGAAAAGTACAAATAGTTTGAAACCAGTTAATATTATGTATGTTACTCAATTAATTGACGAAAATGAAGTAGTAAAGGGAAAATTTCATTTTGGTTTTTAGAGATAGAAAATTAGGGTTTTAATACAAGGGAAGTTTATAGTGCGTATGAATTAATTAGAGAGGTATATGAGTATTATAATAGTTTGAAAAATTATAAAATTTTTGGAAAGATTTAGAATTGGTCAAGATTTTGATTCTTTATGATGTATTGATCATAGATTTAACTTTATAGAGAAAGTATTTACGAAATTTGTAGGATATCGTTTATTAGAAGATGATTTTATAAGGAACTATTCTTCATGTATATACTGATGTTAGGAAAAAAGGTAAAGATAATGGTATAGGATGGGTTATTTTTAATAATAATAGTAATATTATTAGGAATTTTCCTTTTTTGAAGATTTAATGATTTTGACGTATTAGAATTGGAATTAATAGTTATTTTGGCAGCGTTAGTGACTATAAAAATTGAATCAAAAACTTTTATTTATAGTTTAGGGATGTTTAACTTATCTGTTATGGGAACAATTATTAAAAGAAGAGAAGTTAATTTGGTCAACACGGCGTATTTGGAATATCAAGAATATTGTGCTTTGGAAATTAGTATTTAAGAAAGTAAATTTGATATTACGATTTTTAAAGTTAAAAGTCATAATAGAAATATGGGAAATTATTTAGCTGATGGCTTAAGTAAAATGACGCTAAGAAGAGATGATGATGAGTTAGTAATAACAGAAGTCAAATTGAATAATGATTTAGGTTGGGAATATATGTTATTTTGGCGTGGTTTATTAACTAAGGAATGTCCTAGAACGTTTATGAAAAAGGTTAATCAATTACAGTATGAAGCAGAATGGTTGGCTTTAGAGATTAATAGATCATATCGCAATTATCGCATAAACATCAATAATGTTGAAGTAGATTGATTATTTTCATTAAATAATACTAATGATCAATTTAATGATGAAATTTCTAATATTAACACTGATTTAATGGCTTATGATGTTAATAATTTTTTGGAAATATATCAAGTATGAAGATTTTAAATATGAGAAATCTAGGAATTTATACTTCAAGGCGATGTATTAGATGTAATAGTACAATAGATACTTGGGTTCATATATAGATTTGTAAAGAGAATACGTGACAATTACGCAGATAGCAAACCATGCTTTTGATCGGTTAAAAGAAAAAGTAGATGAAATGGGAATTTGTTTGAAATTTAATTATCATGAATGAACGATCATTAGTTATTTTTAATGGCAGAATTTTCCATGAAGTAAACTAATATAAAGTTTAAAATCGAAGTGAAGCATACATATCTAAAGTAATGAAAAAAAATTACATTTAGAAAGGTTGAAGGCGATGCATATCTAAAAAAAAGAAAAAAAAAGTTAGAAATTTTTACTTTAAAAAAAAGAGAAAAAAAATAGTTTTGAATAAAACTTAACTTTTGAAACTTTACCGATTCAAAGTGCAACGTTAAAGCCAATACATACCTAAAAAAGAAAAAAAAATTAGAAAAAAGCAAAAAAAAATAGTTCAAAACGAACGAAATGAACGAAACTTACTGATCTAAAGCATAAAATCGAAGCCGATGCCTAAAAAAAGAGAGAATAATTTTTTTTAAAAAGGAAAAAAAAAGTTTGAATTCTTTTTTTAAGCTTAAGATTGTCTTTTGGCGCACAGACCTCTGATCAGCCGATTTTGAATGCCCGATACACGATCAATATCTCCGTTGTATGGGATATTGTGAAAAGTACCATTATTCGGCAAAGACAAATATTAGTCTAATCATAGATCATTACGAATTAAGGCCGAATTGATTTTGATATAGGCCAAATTTTATTAAGGCCGAATATTCCTTTTTGACTAGTGTTTGTGACAATGGCCACCATTAAACCTGTGGTTATAGGTCAGGTTAGGTCAAACAAATAATTCTGATCTGACCTGACCTGAAAAAATTTCAGGTCAGGTTTTTCAAATAACCTGACCTGACCTGATTTATTAAGAACTCTAACTGTATATATAACTCATTTTATCTTTAATATCAATTCATAAACAATAAAATTAGCTAATATGCTTTATTTAAAAATATTTTATATTAATATACTTGATAAAAAAATTATACATATGGCTTTATTAATATTTTAATTAAGTGCAATGGATTCTCTTAGAATTTTTTGATAGGTTAGTTTCTTATTGTTAAATCTTGACAATAACTACAACATATAGATAGGTGGATTTGATTTATAGGATAAAATTACTTTATTGTCTCATTGGTCCTTTTGTGTAATACACTAGTTGAAATAGTCCATTTCAGCGAAATTTTAAATTGTCAATAGTTGGATGAAATTTGGTCTAATTTTAGTCAATCATTACCAAAAAAATCAGCAATTAATGTAACACCTACAACTTGTTAATAATTCAACAATTAGAAATTAGCAAAATTTCAGAAAAATTAGCATAATAAATTTAATGATTTTTTATGAGAATTTTAATGCTGATTTTTAGGTAGTTTAATAAACAGTTTTAATACAAAATTTATTTTAAATTTAATTTATTTATTCATTATTATGTATATACAACTTATTTATCTATACTACTTTTAAACTAATATCAGTTTTAAAGCTAAATACAGAGAAGAGCGAGATACTATTCCAAAATGCTAACCTACCAAAGAAAAAAGTCCAAGTGCCATTCAATATCATGCCATTTAATGTCAAGAAATTCAATATCTGAAGTCCAAAGCTGAAGAAATTAATAAAAGAAAAAATTTTAATAAAAAAAATGATTTATTTAAAAAAATATGTAAGTTTCCTAATAAAACTTACCAAATCCAAGTCTTAAAGCCAAAGGAACCAATACATATAAAATAAGAGAAAATTTAGTAAATTTTTTAAAAAAAAACAAAATATATTTCATCTTGAACCTTACTGATCTAAAGAAAAAAGTTAATATCTAAAAAAAAGAAAAAAATTAAACAAGCTTTTTAATCCAAGTAATCCAAATCCATCTCCATTTCTTTAGTATAATAAACCTTCTTCCTCTTTCTAAGACTCATAGAAAATTTACCGAAAGTGATTTTTGGTTTAAAACTTTTACTGAAAAACATTTTCTGGACAAACTTTTAGCTGAAAGCATTTTTCAGTTAAAAGCCTTACTGAAAATGTTTTCAGTTTGAAAAATCAGTTCCAGTTCTGTTTCAGATCAAAAAAATGGAACTGAAACCATTTTTTGAGAAATACCTCAAACTGAAATCGTTTTTGGATGAATTTTTAAACTAAAAAAATATTTTTTAGTTAAAATATATTCACAAAAACTTCTTCAGTAAAAAGTTTTAGCCCAAAAAGGATCCAGTAAGGAACCAAATTTGGAACCAAAAATGGAACTGAACTCAGAACTGAACCAGAAATTTGGAGCTTTATACAGGATCCAATTCACATGATTCTTGAAGGAATTACCTATACCATGTGCCATGAGGGAAGTCCATTTAACATTAAATGGAGGTAACTTGATAATTGTGTCATGGTTTAGATTTAAAAATTCAACGTAATATCAGTTGTCAGGGTCATATTCTTTCAAATGTGTTAAAACTATTGAAAGTAAAATGTAATCAGTACTTAAGATAAAAGAAAGCTCTTTCCATTTGTGCATTATTATTATTATGCTTGACTGTACAACCAGGAAATAAATTATCATATTGTAAGGTAGTTGCAAAAAAATAGGAAAAATACTAAAGCTAAAGCTCTGAATTTCCGATTCAGTTCCAGTTTCAGTTCCATTTTCAGTTCTGAATTTAGTTCCTTACCGGAATTGCCTTTGGTATGAATTTTTTAATAAAAAATATTTTCAGAATCATATTTTAACTGAAAATATTTTTTTTGTTAAAAAATTTCGTCTGAAAATGTTTTCAGTTTGAAGGGTTTTTCAAAAAATGGTTTCAGTTCCATTTTTTGATCTGAAAATGGAACTGGAACCATTTTTTCAAACCAAAAACGGTTTCAGTAAGGTTTTTAACTGAAAAACATTTTCGGCTAAAAGTTTGACCAGAAAACATTTTTCAGTAAAAATTTTAAACTGAAAATCACTTTCAGTAAAATTTTTTATTAGAGAACTAGTTCAAAACCAAAAATGGAACTGAACCGGAAATTTGAAGCTCTAACTAAAGCCCAGTATATGTGAGAAATCCTCCTGTCATACAAACAATCATGCAATCAGCTATTACATCATTGCACATCAGTAATGTTTCTAATTAAATAAATATCCATTTCGCAACATCCCATTATTAAACTTACAATTCTGATGTTCCAATGTGTTTCAGAGGGAAGTATAATCAGTGAGCCTGATTCATTTCTATCAGTGATTTTTACAGGTTTTTCTGATCTTTTATTCATCTGATAAATTAGAAAAATAAATATAGTTGCTCCCTTAATCAAGCAATGTAATCGGTTTATCTGAAATTTTCCAATTTTCATGATTTTTTAATGCACATAAAAGAAGCTTTTTGTGTCATCTTTGTTATAATAAATCTTTGGATGAATTTTCAATAGGTCAATGGTGTTCACTGGCTCAGTCCATCAAGCAGTAAATTATGAATAGCTTTAGAAAGACACACACTATGAAGTATTCCAATTAATATCCTTACACGCAAAAAGTCAGCTTAACTGTTTAATGAAATTGTATCTTTATTTGTTATAGATATGTTTACAATAAGAATAACTTATCTTGTATAGAGACAGATGTCTAGTATATTTATACATTTTAAATTTCCTTTAAATATATAAATTATAAATGAAATAAAAGAAATAAATATAATATAATAATTATAGCTAATATAACAAATAATTATAATAAAATAAATATAAAAAATATAAGAAATAAAAGAACTATATGAAAAATATACTACAATATGTTGATCATTTGTGGTGCAGTAAATCAAGTGACAATCTAATTACTTAATCTCACATGACTATTAGGATGATCATAATTTCTCATCTAACAACTCTTTTCTGCTAAATTTGAGCTCCTGCGAAAGGATCTAACAAATAATCTCAGAGGTATAAGAAATCAGCATGTTTCATTTTTCTTAAATATTCAAATACTTAGTTTACAGTATCTGAGAAGGATTGAACTCAAAAAGGCCAAAAGTGTTTTCCACCATCATTTGACAATGTTTTGTTAAATTTTTTTAACAAAAATCTTTGGGTAGATGATTCTACTCCAGCAAAAATCTTCCCTAGAAAATAAGCATTTATTAATGATAAACTTTTTGGGTGTAACTTAATAGAGCATTGCAAGCAATTAAAGATTCCAAGGACTTGTTTTTCTATGCTTACTTCTTCTTAATAAGATGGAAGTAAAGGGTCAACTTTGATAGGATTAAGTTCTTGAAGGTAGTAGTCCGATCCATGGATATCTTTATCTATGATCAGATAAACTGTGAGCTTTGGTACGGATGCGGATAATTATCTGTGAAAAATCTGAGTTAAACTAGATAAACCTGTAACAGATAAATTCAGATTCACAGATAATCTGAATATGGATTAATCTGGATAAATTTAAAAAAAAATTTTTTTATGTATTTCCGGTGTAGAGCGAAAACAATAGGGGTCCCACCACGTTGTCTTATTAAGATAGGAAAACAACGAAAAACATTGTTAGTTTTACTTACCGAAACAAACTTCGATAGCTCTCGCCGTCCTATTTTCTCCTATAAAATAAAAATAACATTAATTAAATCTCAGGCGAACCATGAGCATACTCAA
>JADRCO010002752.1:0-12406 GCA_021464525.1 Rhizophagus sp. LPA8_4_AMF
CATACGTCTGTGCCGTTACTTCTTCATCAGACAAGCTTCTTTTGTCTGAAAAAGTGGAAGTGTTTTTGGTTCTGGAACGAGTATTATGTTGTTTTGACATGTTCAAAGATGAAAACTGTATTCCGTCAGGATATAATCTATTTTAATATACGTAATTTCGGTCAAGGAAAATGTTTCCGTGAAAAAAATTAAAGGTTATTATGTAGGAAAAACACTTTTTGAATAAAAGTTATTCTCATGAAATTTTGGTCTGAAGATCGACGGAAAAAGAGTTCTTCCTCAATTTCAAAAAAAAACCACTTCAATTGTTATGGTGTTATATTTACGAAAAGGAGAGGCCAAAATCACGTGCGTTCTAATTTAATTAGTGATCAGCAAAATTTTGGCCCACATTACACTAGTCATTTTATGTCATCGACGAATCACGAATTAATACTCAAATGGTCTATATTGGGATTAAATTTACTATTAGCTCTAAATTAAAGGTCAATGACCAGATTTACTGCGCAAACATTACATTTATGATTAAATCAAGACTCATTGTTGTTTCCCAATTCGACAAAAAAAAAAAAAAATTTATCATTCAATGACATAATCTCCCATCTCTATGAAAAAGGAATTCCGAAATTTGTCCTTTCTGTATCTGGATAGTAATTGTTAAGTTATGTCCAAGTAAAAACAAATTGTCTGGATAATATCCGTTTTAGACATACCGGATTCACTTACAGTTTATAGAACGTCTTTTTAAAATTCATTATACAAACTACAGTAGTTATAAAATTGTGGAATTTACGTAATTGAGGTAAAAAGTCCAAGATAATTCACGAAAGATAGTGATTGTAATGTTATGAATGTTATATAAAACAAATTTGATAGGCCATTTTCTTTTTTTGCATTCAATTTTACGTTTCAGATAGAATTTAAAAGAAAATTAACTGAAGTTAATTTTCTCTTTTGAATTTACTTCAAAATAGTAATAATTCGCGAAATACCTATTTCGTACGAAAGATCTGATTGTATGTACGAGAAAGATACAAACGATAACTATAAATTTCTTACTAATGTTAAATTTTATAAAGAATCTGATAAACATAATACTATAATATTCTAAAAATTTGCTTATGAAAGAGGATTCTTCTTTAACAAGGCCGGTTTATGTTTTCTTAGACTTTCAGCCACGCTGGTGAAATGACTCACTAAATTAACTTCATCAATAGCACGAGTAAATTGACATCGTAGAGCACCAGATGATGAATTCTGTGGATGATAGGATTGTGCAATCTTTGCCATTTCTTCTAAAGAGTGACTATGTGTATCACTGCTAAATAGTACCGTATAAAGGTATAATGGAGATCTGAAATAGACGGAAACAATTTTAAAAATGAATCTAGTTTAACTAGAACTATAAATCTAAAGATAATTACCCTCTTGTTTGATTCTGTTTACAAATATTACGAAGCTGATTTGTTGGAATACCACATTCTCCGTCGGATAAAAAGATAATGATATTCGCTCTAAAAGGTATATAAATAAATATAATTGATTATTTTGAATTAATGTCAGATTTAAAAACTTGATCATACTTTGTAGAATCAAAATAAGCAGTGGTCAAATATCCGGCTTTCTGAATAGCAAGATCGAAACTCGTTCCACCACTAGCTTGGTATTTGAGCATTATATTTAACAAATCCTTTGGATTCGTTAAATCCCGATTTTCAAACGGAACAATAACGCTATCATTAAAAAGGACTAACGAAACACCGTCACGCATGGCTGGCGACGCTTGATTTTGATTAGTTTTAGCGGAATTTATGCGTGCTTCCATAAATTGATATACCTAGATATAGTATTATTAGAATTTCAATAATATTAATGTATTAATAAAACCGGCTGATGAAAACAATTAAACATTTAATAATAATGTTTTACCGCCTGGTAAACCGCTCCAGTCCTGTTATTATGGCTTTTTGTTAAATTATTGTAAATTGGAAAGTTTGGAATCGGTTTTCGATCATCACTGCCCATAGAGCTCGAACGATCCAATACAAAAATAATATGAAAAGCAGCTTCGCGTGTACTAGGATTTTCGCAATTAAAATGATGTCCATCTAAAGATATATACCCATATCCGTTTGGAGGGTTTGGACTTTGTTTGAGTGGAGTATGGAAAAGCTGTAATTCGCAAAATGATTTAGTTGAAGGAGGGGCACTTGATCCCTGAGATTTACGATGCTTTTCATCGGAACATTCATGATCACATTTTGTAAATTCCTGTTGTTCTTGAACAGAATAAGGATCTATATTAAGAAAAATATTAAACGTTAAAATAAATATAAGCGCATTAAAGGAGCACAGAGAAATTAATTTCTACAAGTTGTACCTTTAAAACCTGCTCTCTCCCAGAAAAGTTTGTGGGAAATGAAATCTTTTGGGTTGTCAGGATTAGGGGGAAGTTCCTCTGATTAAATAATAACAATAATAAGTAAATAAGTTGGTTCACTTAAAAAAAAAGGAGGTTTATAAATTACCATCGATGTGTTCTATATCCCGGCCTTGATTTCTATTTTTGCAATTATCTACATTTTGGCAATAATCAATATGACGATGTCTACCTAACTCTTTGCAAAACTGAATATAGAGAAAGAAAAATTATACAAATGGGAAATTATAAATTTATATTTATGTAATACTTACTAAATTACAAAGGACAAATATTCCTCGATCACCAACTCTCAACTTATGCCTGATAATTGAAGAATATTTAATTAGAAAAAAAACATCATATCTCATAGATTTCCTTTATTATCATACTCTGCATATTCAAATTCAATATCTTCTCCCGTGAATTCTGTTTGTGCCATATTGCCATGTTTTGTATCATGAGTTTGTGAATGTCCATAAGGAGATGTACACTAATTTTTTTATTTATAGTTAATATAAATTACCAATAAATGAAATTGAATAATTGATTTAACAATCAATTTGATTGTTAATACATACATAATATTCGCAAAACGGACATTTTGTGTCACAAAAGTGAAATCCATTATCATTATGCGTGTGTTCTCCGGTATGTTTAAATTCATTTGGAGGAATCTTTTTATTACAATTTAGTCTTTTGCTTAATTGAATATACTATATATAATAAATTAAATAAGAATTAAACATCATTGTATTACACCATTAATTTCGATAATTATAATCTAATAAATTTACATGTATTGAATTATACCTTTGTAAATGTGAAAGTAGTAACTAAGCCCTCATAAGTTTCTTTTTGCTCTTTTGGTTTAAGCTCTATTTCACATATACCGTTATCTTCGCATAATTCACGACATTGATGTTCATTCCTTTAAACATAAATATTTAATTAAATAAAAAGGTGATAGAAAAGCTTTTAATAATACATTACTGTATACATACCCACAAAAATGATCAACCTGTAAGTCTGAAGAAGCATGAAAATGATCATCACTTTGACACCTTTCTTTGCAATTCGGAATTGGACATTGAATTGGACAAATTATATTCTCACAACGATGCGAATCATGTTCTTCTTCATATGATATAATACATTTATTTGGACACTGATAATCTCCTTTTGCGGTATATGTTGATAATGAACAATCTTTTCCACAATAGTGACGTTTTGATTGACATAAATGTTCGTCGTCATCATGTCCGATTTTCTTTGAACAAACTTTTTGACAATTACGCTTGTCGATAAGACTACAAGGTTGACCACATAAATGACTAATTTTATTACAAGCATGATTTCCTTCATGTCCAGCTTTGTAACTACATTCTGGAATTTTTGTGTCTTTATGGGCTTCAGTAAAGTGACAAAGAAAATGACACTCATGATCGGTTAAACAGTTATGATTTTCTTTGTGATCACGATTTTTGACACATTTCAAACCACATTGATGACATGTTAATCCACACAAGGTCCATAGGAGTGAGAGTTTGCTTATTACCTGCTCCATTTCATACTTTCCATTAATAACATCACTGTTATCTTGCGGAAATTTAGCAGTATTTTGCATATACCAATTTTGAACACGTGAAGTTCGACGTCCAATAATATACTTAAAGAATCTATCAAGAGTAGCAAACCATTCATTGTCGTTAGATGATTCTCTTCGCGATTGTACAATATCTTCGAAATAGTTTCTTAAATCTTCAGAAAGTTGGATAAAAGTTTCATATTCATCATCATATACTAAGTAGATGTTAGAATCTGGTATTAATAATTCAGTTGGTTTTTCAAAGTTGTCCAAAACATCATTTAAGTTAACTATTGGATCATCAATTGGCTCTCCAGAATCATGATTCTATTGGAATAAAATTAGATATACCTCTCATCAGGAATTTAATACTGTATAAATTAAAATTTTTTATTTACCACAAGGTGTTCAATGATAGGATCTTTTTGTTCTATACCATAAGATACAGCGATTGGAAATAATCTTTTTAATGTTGCAACGCGGATTTGTATGAGGTTTTCATCTAATGAACCCCAATCACATATCTAAGTTTCAAATATAAAAATTAATGAAAAGAAAAAAAATTCTCTTCGTTAGACGCATGCTTGCATACCTTCAACTTAGCCATGATCACTTTCATATTTCGCAAGAAAGTTCTAGCATTTTCATATTTTGTTTCTAGTTTATCCAGTGTTGTTTTAAATATTGATAATTTTTTAAACCATGCACTATCACCAAAAACGGGCCAAGGTATGATGTCCAATCCATCCCCATACATTCTCGAAATAAAATTATCTCCTCCTTCCTAAAACATTATATTAGTTTCTTTTTTATAAAAACGAACAAGTAATTTTTTTTGATTACCTCTGCAACTAATTGATCAAATTTTGATTGAAACTCTCTAAAAATACCATCTCTATCTGCTTTAGGCACGTCTTTAATGATAATACAAAGTATCGCCTAAAAGATCAATAATAATTAATAGGCAATGATTTTTTAATATTATAGTTTAAATAAAATTTATAATCTTTTACCTGAAATAACTTTGGATCTGACTCAAATAACTTTGCACCATCTTGAAATTTTTGAAACATTGTCGATACATCTCTATTTAAAGTAAATTGATTCTTTAGAAATTAAATAATTTATTGTCAAATTAGTAAAACATATAAAGCAAGAACCAGTAATAACATAATGTAAAAAAAATTTTACTTTAAAAAGAATAAGATTTGAAATAACTGTGTTAAAGAGTGCTAAAAACATGTCTAAAATAAAAAAAACATGTTTAGTAATTGACGAATATAGTTGGTCATAATAAATTATAAGTTGTAGATACCTTCTTGTGGTGTTCTTTCAAGGGATTTTAATCCTTCAAAGTCGAGCGCAACATAGATATATTCTTTTGTATTTACTACAAGATAAAAAAGTAAATAAAATCTGTTTTTGACGCAGTAAAAGAGAATTTTAAAAATTACCTAATGACATCCATACGCCTTCGGTACAACGCTTAAAATAAGTCGGTTAATTTTTAGAATTAAAAGACACTTTAAAAGATATATTATTCCATACCATTGCTGACCCATCAAACGTAGTTCCAACAAGATGGTTTAACATAAATGATTTTCCACATGATTGTTCGCCCATGCTTGATACGACTTTTACTTTTTTACTACCAAAATGCTTGAAAATTCCTTCATACCATCCAAAAGATATGTTTTTCGATATAATATCTACAAAATGACCATCTTCAAGTTCAATTGGATAATTTTCATTCGAAAATAATCCATCTTTAAGTGGTTGAAATAAATTGTTTCTTGCTACAGCAATTTGTATAGGAATTAGACAACAAAGCTGAATAATCCATTCTCCTAATTGATATTCTGATGAAAATTCTTCCGAAATCGCATTGTCAACATCAAGTTCCCGGAAAGTAATAACTGATGATGAAAACTTTTTTAATATTGATGCGGGTTTTTTTGTAGAATCTTTCAAATTATCAAACATTTTAGTGATATATTCTTCAAATTTCTCGCCGTATTCTTCAATATCATCAATATCAAGGACTATTTTTAAATTAAGAGGGCGATTTTGTTTGGGATCGATACAGCTATCAATTGGATATTTCACAAACATTAATTTATAAGCATTGATAAGATCATTTAGTTTTGTTCTAGTCTGAAGCGTAAGCGATTGGTTTCGCATGCGTTTTTGGAAACGAAATTGGGCCTTTTCAAGAGTAATTTTGACTAATAAAGAATTCAAATATCCATTTTGTAAATCAAGTGAAATCAAATGAATTTGTCGATTATTGATACAGGAAATTTGAAGAAATTCCAAGGATTTAAAATTTAATGGCAAATCAATAACTGAAATGAAAAAAATAAATATTATTAAACTAAATAAATTCTTTAATATAAAATCTCAAACTACAAACCTCTACTGACAGGATTTCCAAAATTTTTATAAAAATAAACGTAAGCGCGATTTATTTCCTTAATAATAATATTATTATCGTATGGTTCTTTATTATCAACATAAATAATTGAGCCCACTTCATCATGTTTATCTTCCAATGTTTCTTTCGCAAATGCCACAATACAAGACCCATCCGGAGAACTTAAAACATTTACTAAATTACAAGGAAAATTACAAACTGCTGGTTGGAATTGTAGATTTACGAGATTAAAAATACGTGCTCGTCCACTATTCTCAACAAAGCATAGTTCCTCAGTATCTTTGATGAATAGAAAATATTTAATGTTCGGTATACTATTATTATACCATTGCAATAATTGAATATTTGTATTACGTCCATATAATCTTGATCGATTATCATCAAAAGAAAATACATCAAGCTATTTTATATATATTGTTTTTAAAAGTGGTTTTAGATCAATAAAATTGTGTTAAAAAATTAAATAAACTAGTGACTTTTAACAAATACCTTAACTTCTATCGTATTATATATTGCGAGCAACCCTTTCGGTTCATTAATTGCAACAATAAAGTTTTCATCGCCCATATACAATACTTTTAATGGTCTAATAGTCGGGTGCGCCAATTGTTGTGCAGTATCAAAAAATATTTCAATTTTTTGGAATTTTTTATTATAAAGCATAAGAAGAAATTTACGATTATCGAATTGAGATATTTTTCTGTAATTTTAAAAGTAATATTACATATTATTCATTTATTTTTGAGTTACAAAAATTAACATTCTTACTTAAAATCGTATACTTGAGGATCAATGCAAAATGATATACCATATCGATTCATACTAGGAAGTAAAATTGGACATGGAATAAATGACTCATTTTCTTGAATCTGAATCTTATTTTCTTCTTTCAATAATGTTTCATAAATAGTTATCTGCAGTTGTGTTGGTTGAAACTCTTCAATATCATGTTCAAACTTGTATATATTACCATATGCTTCTATATTTTCAGAATAAAAAATTATGTTAAATATAATTCATCAAGTTTATTTAAATAAAGAATAAATAATGGACAATGAATAATTTACTTTTTACACTTAATACATTTAATCGCATAGAACTACAAAAGTTACATATCGTAATTATTAGTTAGTATAAATAAGGAATAATTTCGAAGAAAAACACTCACCCATGATCTTTATATTTAGTTTCTATTTCATTACATATTTTTTCAAACATGTTTTTCTCAATATTTATTTTTTCTTCTTCGTATTCTCGCTTTAATTTACCTTCTAGTTGTTTGTTATACCGAGTATTTTTCAAAATTTCTTGAGGTAAATCATCTTTTTTCCATTTATGGTATTCTTTAATAAAAATATTAATAATTTTTTCTTTAATATTATCATGTCCCTCAAATAATTCAAATTTAACGAGATCCTGAATGAATTCTTCATCTGACTTTGCTTTGGTCTTTTGTTTTGCTTTATTGATGTTTGAATCACCAAATATCCAATTGATGGTTCGCTTTGCCTTATCATTAAGTATCCAACTACTGGATTTTGATTGTGCTTGTTGTGTATATTTTTCAAGCAATTTTTTTAAGTCAGTTTCATCATCGGTGAACATTTCGTAAAAGGTTTTTATCGCAGAATATATCATTTCATCGTTATTTTCGTCTGTTTCATTGATTTTTTCCAATATATCCTCAAAAACGATGCATGTTAAATTATACCTTTTTTTCAGTTTTTTCCAACCTTTTGCGTTAATTTTAATCTTTTTTTCAATTTGACTTTTTATTTCGGGATATTTTGTTCGAATTCTTTCGAAATCTACATAATTTAATATATACTGTGAAATCCGATGGTTTTTTAATGATTGTTTTATTTATATTATATTTACCCATATCGCTCATATTTGTTTGTGATAATGAATTATCTTGCATAATATATTCGTCAAAATAACTATATACATCATATATAAGAGAAACATATTTAATGATAACATAAATATATTAAGTAAATATTTATTAATAAACGCACCTCTCAAAATCACGTAGGTTTGTTGATACCATTATTATTTGTTGAATGATTTCGATATCTTTATCGATAGCATTTTTTTCTTGAATCTTCCTCTCTTCATTTCGTTTTTTAGCAGCAGATAGTGCTTCATACAATGGAGCTAAAAAGTCTTCCATTTTTAATCCATATTTAACAAATAATTCCAACGCATTTATATCCATTTTATTACGATCAATATGTAAATAACGATCTTGTAATTTAGATTTGAGATCATTTGGAAAATTTACTGCAGAAGCATACAAAATGATATTATATGAATGTGAAGTTTTCTTTATCAGTTGTCGGGTGACGAATGATTGGTTTGTAGTAGATTCAACAACTAAAATAAAATAAGTTTATTTAATGTTTAATAATAAGGTAAACTCAGCTCAAGTCAATGTAGATTTATAATATTGGACCTAGTGGATATAATGGGACCTCGTCTTCCATTTGATTATTAATTTCGGTCTTGATTTTACTAGGCAAATTCATCTTTATATGAAAAAAAACTAATAAATAAATTATTGGCTTTATATATATATGAAATAAAAATTAAACCTTAAATCCGTTGTCAATTTTGAAATCTTCTTTCTCTTCTTTGCTTTTTTTTACTTCAAATCTATATTGTGATTCATCATCATCGTCTGAGTTATTACCAGAATTCTCTAAATCTAGATCAAAGTTTTCTAAATCGTTGTCGCTCATAAAACACATCTGATGATCTGTAAGTTTTGTCAAGTATCTAATAAAAAAAAGTTTCAAGAGTGAGAATTAATTCATTATAAATCACGCAAAAAAAGTAGTACAACACCTATGAAAATTTTCCATGTTCCTTTTAATCTGAAAAGAGGGATTTGAAGTATTTTCATAGCATCTAATTTCGGGCCAATGAATAAGTAAACCCAAACTAGAATTCACAAATAAGTAAATTCCTGGACGTAACGAAGGTTGGTTTGTGTCATCATTTGATACGGAAGCTGTAAGCAAATCATACCTGTAATAAAAACTTAGATTAATTATTTTCGTACATAGTATTTTATAAAATAAGATACGTTATATTTACAATTTTTGATCAATTATGTTTTTATTTAACAAGAACTTCGCGATTAAATTACGATTTCCGTAACATCCAATAAGACGAAATGAGATTGAATTCAATTTCGTGTAATTAATTTCAGAAATAGATTTGAAACTTGAAGGGACCATATCATTGCATAGCTTCTCTAGATATTCCTTGGAAATAATTATCTTGTCCACTTCAAGAAATTAACATAATGAAAAATCAATATTACTTTAAAGATTTTTCTAGCAATTTGATTTCACAACTAAGCTTACCAATGCCGCTTGAACCTTCATCATTACATAAATCCAACAATCGATACAATCCATCAATATTATCAGCTAAGTCGCTTGAAACACCATTGTAAGTAGCTGGCTGTGAAGGTGTCGTCAAAGGATTAACATGAATGGAAGAGTCATTCATGTCCTCCTGACCTTCTAAAGGAAGAGAATTACAGATTTTTTATTTCGAATAATTCGAATTAATTATACATTGTAACCATTGCTCATTTGTTACTAGGAATGTAGATGAGAAAAATTTTGAACTAATAAAAAATATTTATGCACCATAAGAATCGTTAGAAATATGTCCAGAATCACGAATTTGCATGATACGTTAGGTAATTTTAAACGATGAATCGCATTCCAGAGATATCCTTTATGTATTAAATACTGAAAATCGTTTTTGGAAACAATCGGTTAAATAATGTGCCGTTCTAAAACATGCATGTGACAATTATCTTTATCATTTATCCTAATAAGATATTCTTTTTAGCCGTAAGTAAATTTTTGGAGATATTACGAAGATCAAGAGAATGCTGTGAGCCGATGCTTGTTAATTTTGATAGCTGCACAACATGAAAAAAATTGCTTTTAGAAGTAACTATTACAAAACTACTGGTCTAAACTATTATGGTGTAGTTAGCCGAAATATTCAGCCCATTCCTGATTGCCGATCATCCGGACCCGGCTCAGACGTAGATCCATCGTGGAATTCCATGATATTTCGGCTATTGAACCGGGTCCGGATGATCGGCAATCAGGAATGCGGCTGGAATATTTCGGCAAACTACACCATAATGTTATATTTCGTATGTTTAATAGTAAAGATCTATAAAAAGTTTATATTAAACCATTTTTATAATTAAACCATCTTGATATATTTCTTCTATGATATTACAAATTCTTTCAAATCCATGAGTCTCGATTTCTGGTTTCTCTTGTTCTAATCTTTCTAATAATTGTTTATTGAATGAAATTTTAGGTAAAATTTCTTTTAAGCTATTAGGAAAAATATTCTTTAATCTTTAAAAGAAATTATTTATTATTTAACACTATTAAATTTTCCAAAAATAGGTGAATTAACAAATTAAATATTTGACATGGTTCTAATAGTTCATTTATACAAATAATGCTTGATTTAGTAAGAAAGAAAATCCATAATAGTCGAATACTAAGTTTCAGATGGTCATACATATTTTTTATTAATACACATGGATTAGTTTCACATATTATAAACTATAAATTCTGGATCTTCATTACTACTTTTTCCATCCTTATTAGCCATATCTTAAAAAAAACCTGGACAGAAACAACACCTATGTAAATTGATCATATTCTTTTTAAGTTTGAATTTTTCTTCATAGCATCCAACTTCGGGCCAATGAATGACTAAGTATTCATTATCAATAAGTAAATTCCTGGACATAATGAAGGATTTTTTCGTATTATTAATTGATACGGAAGCTGTAAACCTGAAAAAACCAGAATAAAATGAAGTTAATAAAAATATTGCACTCATTAATTATAGCAGAAGTTTTGCGATTAAAATGTTATTTCCATAACATCCAATGAGAGAAAATGATATTGAATTCAATTTCTCATAATTAATTTCAGAAATAGATTTGAAATTTAACGGAACTATATCGTTGCATAGCAATTTTTAAAGAATCTTTGGAAATAAATAGCTAAAAAAAAGCATATTGAGATTTAATATAATAATTTTTAATTTTAAAGATAAATGTAACGAAAACTTTACTAGATATTTTAAAGATAAATGTAACGAAATTTTACTAGATCATCTGAGCAATCACTTTTATATAAGTCTAACAATGGGAAATCCGTTTGAGATGGTTTGATGTATGTTTGATTTCCGTATTTGTTCACTTTTGATCAGTTCATTAATTTGGATACTTAGTTATGATAATATCAATATATTATTTATTGGTGTTGTATAATAAAAATTTTCGCCTTCATGAAGAGGCAATTTCTATGATAATTACAAAAAAGGATTAGCACTTAAAAAGTAAATAATTTTCGTGATATGTTATTTTGATTCATTGAAACGCCCATAATGAATTTACAACTTCAGGTCCGTTAAGATAAAGTCTTTTTAATAAAGCCTATTGAGATAATTGAAACAAATGCTAATTATATACTAAATAAACTTAATGCAATATTCTATTATTAGTTTTAATTTACTGATTACTGTATTATAATTCAAAACTCTAGTTGCAATATTCTCTAGTAGTTTTTGATATTTAATTTTAAATCGTAATAACTTTTATAACATTATCTTTTCCTTTTTCACTTTATATTATATATTTCAAGCAATGTAACTGTTACTTTTGTCTGCATTAACTGTCATAAAATATCCTTTTAGTAGTACTAAAATAATTTATGTGAAAATTAAAAAAAATAATATTTGATATTTCTTATTAAATAGAATCAAAGAACAATTCTATTTTTGGTATTTATGGTTCACTAATAAGTAATAAGTCAACCATTTAATAAGTAATAGTTATTTCACGGGGTCATGATATTTATGCGACACGTGAAATAACTCTTTTATCTCATGGAGACTAACGCCA
>JADRCO010002753.1:0-12405 GCA_021464525.1 Rhizophagus sp. LPA8_4_AMF
TTTCGCAACATTTTTTATTGAATAATTTATGAATATAAATGCCGTTTTGGCATTTTCTTTTTGATTTATGGAAAAAAACCAGATCCGATTCGGATCCGTTGAAATCCGATTCGATCTGATTCGATTTTGAACAGATCAAATTTGAACTGATCCGAATCGGATCACGGATCATAAAATATATGATCTGATTCGATCCGTCTCGGATCAGATCCGCGGACCCGAATCGGATCGGATTTTTTTCAGAACACTAGTGACAAGCCTAGGTTTTGAACTTCAACTTTGCTATAGGGCTATAGTGAAAATTTTAAGCAATTTGATTGGCTACTTTACTATAATAAGGGTATATTAATTATAAGTGTATTTAAAATTCACTATATCAAGGGTTCGCTATATCAAAGGTTGACTGTATTTTAAAAAAAGAAAAATTCAAAAGTTAATACCATTACAATAAACATGACGGTCTTCAAAAGTATTATTAAAGCTTCACATGAGCCAGCTTAAGCCGAGCCAGAGTCTGGCTTGAGCTCAGCTCAGAAAATTATACTGAGCCAGGTCAAGCCAAGCCACAATTTTATATGGTTCAGATCGATACAAGCCAAATTATAATGACTATTAACTCAAATTAAATGAGCTGAGCTAAGCTAAAAAAATTTTGGCTCAAGTCAAGCCAAGCTCAAGCTAATATATTCAAATTTTTTAAATTGGTCATTTTGAAAAAATGGTACTTACTAAAAAACAATATCAAGTTTATTTACATTATAAAATAAAATATCAATATATTTCAAAAAAATAATACAATGTATTATTTTTAAGGTTGCTAAACTAAATTCATTTGGCCTTCTTATTCTAGAATATAGTTCCAACTTCCAACTTCCAAGCCCAATTCTCCCTCTTCTCAACTTATATTTCCAGTGTTTCAAGTTTAAAATCCAATTCCAGGAACTGTTCCTAAAGAAAAAACAAAAAGGAATGTTAGTAACGTTCCCAAATAAAAAAGAGATAAGTCCCCCTCCTCTCAACTTATATTTCTGGTATTTTGATTTAAGTTCAAGTCCAGGAATAGTTCTTAAAGAAAAAAAACAAAAAGGAACGTTAGTAATGTTCCCAAATCAAAAAAACAGTACTAATTCCCTCCCCTCCTCTCAACTTACTCTCTGGTATTTCAGTCCAAGTCCAAGTCCAGGAACCGTTCCTAAAGAATAAAAAGAAAAAGAAATGTTAGTAATGTTCTCAAATCAAAAAAAGAAATTAAGTTTCCTTCTCCTAACTTACAATTCCAATCTGAAGCTCAAGTCAGAAGCCGTCTCTAAAAAAATGGACAAAAAAGGAATATTAATATGTTCCAAAATCAAAGAAATAACAATTCCTCTCCTTCAACTTACATTTCCAGTTGTATTCCAGTTCGAAGAGCCACCGTCCCTAAGAAAATAAATAAACAAAAAGAAAAAAATTATTCGGGTTAAGAAACCCGAAAAAAATAGATAAATATGCAGTGATCGTACAGAGATGTATAATATCTCATTTGAATCATTACATCAAGACGAATCTAATGAGCTATTGTGCATTTCAGTGTGATTACTGATTGCTGAGATATTCAGAAAAATGTTAAGAATCAGCATTTTCATTTTACGATATTGTGCTGTTTACGTTTTATCAAATATTTTAGCATCTAGTGGTCATACAAAGATGCACAATAGCTCATTAAGTTCATCTTGATATGATGATTTGAATGAACTATTGTGCAACTCAGTGTAATTACTAGTTGTCAAGATATTTGTCAAAATATAAAATGATGCAATATTATAATTTACAAATATATAAAATGCCGATTTTTGCCATTTTGCTGAATATCTTGACAACCAGTGATCATACCAAAATGCACAATAGCTCATTAGATTCACTTTGATGCAATAAGTTGAATAAGCTATTGTGCATCTCTGTATGACCACTAGATGCCAAGATATTTGTCAAAATGTAAAATGGTGCAGTATCATAAAATAAAAATGCTGATTCTTGGCATTTTCTAAATATCTCAGCAACTAGCAATCACATTGAGATGCACAATAGCTCATTAGATTCATCTTGATGCGGTAATTTAAATGAGCTATTGTGCATCTCTGTATAATCACTGCATTACCATATACCTAAAATTTAAAATTAATTCAGATTATCCAGATTTAATCTTATGATTATCTGGATTGATCTAGACAGATTATGGATTGTAAAATCTTATTCAAATCGCATCTCTACCAGAAGTAAACTGCTTGATATTTGTTATATCCTTTTCATTGACTTTAATTTTTTCTTTAGGTCATCAAATATTATAAGCGAAGAATAATTTTTATTTTTTGGTCATAACTTTTAATAAATTCTATGAGAACTGTTGCTGGATCTAATGTAAGGCCAATACTGCAGCAAAAGTCTTCTTTAATTAACTTGAGAAGAAAAGACCAGAAATTTTCTCTTTACAAAGAATTTTAATATTATTTTTATTGAGTTTTAAGTTTTTTCTTTTTAACTAATTGACAAATCCTTTTGTATCAAAATCCTTAACCACGTCTGATATTATTTTAGTAAAAATTTCTTCTATTATTAAGTTTGAAGAAGAAGGTATAGAAACTTATAAAGATATAATTTTTATATATATAAATTTATACTTGCAAAAAATATATATCTGACTGCAATTACAGGTAAAACTGGTTTATAGATATATAAGTATTATTTTACTTCTGAAGTAAAATACATTTAGAAATAATAAAGAGATTTTTTTGTATCAGCTAAATATATTGTATTTATTCCATATATATGTAATTAAAAGTAATACAGAATTATCAGCCAATTATATTACATCATTATACATGATATTTTTAAGATTAATGATAAGAACAGAATCATGTAATATAGTCAACTCTCTCTATAGTCACATATTTGGAATAACTTATATTTGGTAACTATGATAAGGTGTGACTATAAACAATAAAATTACATTATCTAATTAGTAATTTTGGCCAGAATTATAAATAATAATTTTAATTATAATATTTAAATCACAATAATTTCATCAATATTAATCCAATCATTATGAATTACTACTATTAGATTCCTCTCAATTAGACAATTCTAATGAGTTCAAGATTATTAAAATCTGATTACTAAAACCTGTAGTAGTTAAAATAAAGTCAAATATTTAATATTTTACAAATTTAATATATATAAAATGTTAATTTGATCAAAAAAATTGGATTTCTCAGTCAATATTAATCCAATCGCTATGAAATTACTACTATTAGATTCCTCTCAATGAGACGATTCTAATGAGACCAAGTTCATTAAAATCTGATCATTGGAACCTGTAGTAGTTAAAATAAAGCAAAATATTTAATATTACGCAAATTTTATATATATAAAATGCTGATTCAATCAAAAAAGTGAGTTTTTTGATCAATATTAATCCAATCACTATGAAATTATTACTAATAGATTCCTCTTAATGAGATGATTCTAATGAGTCTAAAATCATTAAAATCCAATTAGAGTAGTGACACATATTACATCATATTTAGTTTAATATAAACTTACCCCTCTTTCCTTCTTGTCAGATTTAACAGCCAATCAAATTATTATATTATAAATTATATGATTTTATTAAATGTAATATAAGATTTTAACTATCACCCCTCCTCTTTAATAATTACGTAATAAGTGTCACTCCTCTTACTAAAGCCTGTTATAGTTAAAATAAAGTCAAAATATTTAATATTATATAAATTTTACATATATAAAATTCTGATTTGATCAAAAAAATAGATTACTCAGTCAATTTTAATCCAAACATTATGAAATTACTATTATTTGATTCCTCTTAATAAGATGAATCCAATGATCTAAAAATTATTAAAATCTGGTCATTAGATTCTGAAATAAATATATTCTAATAAATATTTCTCTATAATTACATATATTATACTTAAAGCTTCGCACGAGCCGGCTCGCGAGCTGAGCTCTTGATAATTCTGGCCAAATTTATAGTGCCGGGCAGAATTATACTAAGTGTAACATATGCTGTAGCATGAAATTTCATTGTGTAACATGACTTATCTGGTGGCTAAACTATTTATCTGAAGTCACGTGATCACTTATATTATAATTCTGGCCGGCACTATGACCGGCATTATAGATAATTACCAAATTCTGCATAAAAAATTTGGCTCGCGAGCTGGCTCGAGCCGGCTCATGCAGAGCCTTAATTATACTTATCAGCGAAATTGAATTTTTGAATTATAATAGATGTAATTAAAATGCCATAATTTACCGTAATTATATATTTTATTAATAAATATTTATATTAACATAATTAATTTTGGCCATGCTATAATATTTTGACATTAACTTTTTAATTCTACCAGAAAGTATAACACATATATATAATTTTTAAAAATAGATATAATAGTGACTATAAGCAGTTTGTGACTATAAATAATAAAATTTATATATAAAAATTTGGGACACTTAACTAAGGTGACTATATAGTAGGATAATGTAACTATAACAGAAATGACTATAGAAAGATTTAACTGTATATACTTTATTTATGAAATAAAAAAATATTGCCAAAATAACTAATACATAAAAAATTAAAAATATATCGCTATTTCATGATGCAAATAAAAAATACTAATTACTCCTAGATTTTATGAGAATGTGAATTTGATCCTAAATAAGAGACTTATCAAAATATTTAGAAATCTCTTCTGCTGATTCTATGAGTATAATTTCCTTAAAATTATTCATGTATAGGTCAAAGTTGAAAAAAAGCTTGGTAATCTTGATTTGCTAATGGCAAATTTAAGAATAGAGACTTTATTCTCTTTGCAAGGTTCAATCACAAAAATTTTTTTCATTTTACCCTTTCTGAAAATAACACTTAAGTTTAAGAAAATTGGTGTTGGCAATTTTTTTAATTGTTTGCTAAAAGCAAACTCTATAGTGAAATATAATTTACTTCTATACATACATAACTTCTAGCATATGTATACTATACTTGTATCTGAAATTATTTTAGTATTACAGAAATATGTAATTATGTAATTCTGTAATTATTAAGTAATTCATTAAAAAAAACTCCATATTCTGTAATTAATTTCATATTACAAAAATATTTGGTCAGATTTAACTTTAATTTTAGCTAAATTATATTTAAAAACTTAGCAAATAATAACTTGGCATTCAATGATCTGTTTTGAATGATTTTACCACTATTAAATTCATTTCAGTAAGATAAATCGAATGGTAGTAAGAACATTCAAATCCAATCACGAGATTATGCTTTGACATCATTAATCATTAAAAATTTATAGTAACTTAACTCCGTTAATATTGATGCTAGAAAGGTGAAATACTTATCATTCAATTCACTATAATAAGATAAATCGAATGGTAGTAAGAACATTCAAATCCAATCATTAGATCGTACTCTGACATCAATAATTATTTAATATTTATAGCAATATAACTCTGTCAATATTGATACTGAAAAGATGAAATATCTACCATACAATGAGATGAATCAAATGGTAGTAAAAACAGCCAAATCAAATTACTAGATTTCGAAAAATATGTAATTTCACACATTTACATGAATTTTAGAATTTTGGAGTATGTAATTAATTTCATTACATGTAATAATTATAGAATTACATAATTAATTACGATTTTGTAATTTCAAATTTCAGATTTGCCAATTGAATTTCAGAAATAACTAAAATGTATATCTTATTTTTGCGTTATTTTACAAGAAATATATTTTGCAGAAAAGTTGGTTAAACTTCCACATATTCCTACATATTTTATATTTTGAAAAAATTTAAGAAGATAAAATAAGTGATTAGCGTTATTATATGATGCTAAGAAAATCTTAAAAGTATATAATGAAGAATGAAACTTTTGACCTCTTCACATGGTGATTTATCTTGCAAAATGCAAAGTTAAACTAACTTTTATAGATTTCAGAATAGTACTTCAATCTAGATGAAAAGCAAATGATCTATTCCTTATTGTTGATCATTCAGATCTGGTATAGATGTAGATCATCAATGAAATTTCTGGTTAGGATCTGATTTAATTACTAAATATCAAGAAATAGATCTACAATTTTTATTTGGATTGAAGTGCTATCTCAGAATTGTAAAGTCCTCAGCCCTTTATAATGAGATAATGCAAAAAAGTCATAGTGAATACATAAACTGATTATATTAGTAACCATAACTCAAGTAAATTATGTAATAAAATTATTGGTCAAAATCATTTAACGTACAACATAAAACCATTTTCAGGCTTCTATACACTCATACTACCATACCTACTATATCTATCATGCCTGAAAGTATTAATCAAATGCCATTTGTCTGTAAATGGTTATACTCTCATTTGGAACCACAACATTTTGAAACCCAGGAGGAACTTAGAAATCACATCAATAAACATAATATTAATTTATGCAACAGATCATCTCTAGGTTATATATGTCCATGG
Organism: Rhizophagus sp. LPA8_4_AMF; assembly: GCA_021464525.1. Taxonomy (NCBI): domain Eukaryota; kingdom Fungi; phylum Glomeromycota; class Glomeromycetes; order Glomerales; family Glomeraceae; genus Rhizophagus; species Rhizophagus sp. LPA8_4_AMF. Next base: position 6,532 of record JADRCO010002753.1, read on the forward strand.
AAAGGTTGCAATAAGCGTCAAAGTAGTATTATTAAATTAGAAGGTATAAAAAAATGTCAATGTATCTTTTGCCTTTGCTAATTCCACCAATGCTGTAGAAATTATAATAATTTACTGTTGTATCTTGTAGAACATTTATGTAGGCACACTCGACAAAGACCATTCAGGGTATTTTTTGATACTATTATTATTTTTTCTTGTAAAACAAGGGTGATTGTGTTGAACTTTTTTATATTTAGTGTCCAATTTGCATTGGCTTGAGATTTTGTTCTCCTGATGTGCTAAACCAACATTTGATTATCAACCATAATGATTACTTTGTGGACTCTAATAGTGATGGAGATACATGTGATGAAAATGAAGAATTAAATTTAAGTATGTTACCACAATTTAGCATAGATTTCAGTTGGTAAACCTTTTGTAAACCATCAATAGCAATATAAGAACAGAAGAATAGAATCTGACTTTTAGGTCTTGCTTTTTTTGTACTTTATATAATTGTTTACTGGTAATATGTTCTCCTGCGAGATGATTTATATTGTCTCTGCTTTATTGCAAGTTATGTGACTCCTCTTAATTAATAACAAAATAATACCAGTCTATATAAAAAATATCCTTGTTATACTTGTCTAACATATTTTCTTTTCTTATCAAAGATAAAAACGATGTTCATGTGAAGAAAGAAGGCCACAAAGATGAAACTACCGCTTATACTAAAGGAAAAGATAATAATACCACAAAATTATCATACCATGATGTTCTTGTTAAAGCTAGAAATAAAGAGACAGAGGATTTTATGGATAGACGTCAACAACATGATCAGGATGTACAGGTTGTTAAAGGTAGTGTCAACGAAAATAAAGAGGCAGAGGATTTTATGGAAAGACGTCGACAAAATGATCGGGCTGTGCAGGAATTATTGTATAAGGCAATGGAAGCTATGTCAATATCACCACTAAAATATGAAAAATATGAAGACTATGAAAACTATGATTTGGATAACTACGATGATTTACCTGATGCGCCACAAGAAGAATTGACTGAGGACCAAGAGGACCGACTTATGTTGAAGACATTCTGTAGAACCTACGAAGGTACAAAAGCTGGTGAATATTTTAGTAAAGCTTTTGAAATAATGGAAAAAGGATTCTAAGAATGGATTCTGTTACTATTGGTTGCAATATTCTCAACATACATCAACTTTTTTTAATCGCAATAAATTTACAAAAGCTGGTTCAGAATACGTAATATTATCACATTTTAACGTAATGCTACACAGCAATGGTCTATCTTGGATTTATATTTTGCTACACACATAAGGATTGCCCCTTAGTTTTTATAAAATGTTTCCTTACGATCAATTATTTATAATTTTAACAGATTACGTTAAAGAACATTTATTAATCATCAATAAAATAATCACATGTCTGATGTATATTTACTAGAAAATAAAAAAAGTAAAGTTTAGTTCTCCTATACACCCATCTTGCACATCTTTCGAATGCTCCTGCGAAATTCAACGGTTGATCAGGATCTAGACACAATAACTCCAAAGCGTCCCGCAATTGCCGAGAAAGTTCTGACGCAGACGCAGTTTCACTTTTGTTTAAGGAATCCTTGTGAGTATCACGATTTCGGGCTGATTTATAAGCAAATAATGATATAACATCAATTGTCATCCCGTAATTACGAACTATAATAGAAACTCTCCTCCGAACTCCTCAGTTGGTGTCTATTTGATTATGCAACCAACCAATGTTCCGAAATTTTTTGTTATCCGGCAAACCTCTATTAAAATCTTCTTTTAAACTAATTATATGGCAGACATCGTTCCTTGCGTCAATCCTTTTCTCGCTAGAACATTTATCTAAAAATAATTAAGTTTAAATTTAATATAACTAAGCATCTGTGTTAGACCAAGATATACATACCTTCATTATTTTTATCTACGATTATCCTAGCGTTTTCGTTAGCAATCACACTTTCCCAGTTTTCTTCTGAAATTTCGGAACGTTTTAGCGGTCTAGATCGAATACTAATCCACATAACTGTATCGTCAGGGTCAACTTGTACAAAGTTTTTTTCTTCCATGCAATTTCCATTTTTTACATAAAATTTTGCCATTTTATGAATAAAGAATATGTTTTAAACTCGTAAAAAAAATAGAAACGCTGTAATTGTTTATTCTGAACGTCTATTACATGATATCATAAATGTGATCTCATAGTTTTCCGCACGAATCATATTTTCGCCCTGCAGATTCGATTTGATTGGACTCGATTCGGACTCGAAAAATTTCTATCTCGTGATCTAGTAATCGTAGAGCGATGAAGGATCAATCAGGTATCACGAATCGATTCGTTCTAGTTGAACATCAATTTCGTCATATAGAAAAACATGTACTTACGGTCTAATGTATCTGCATGAGCCAAATATTTAATCTACAGGGATACTTTTGATTAAGGTCACGTTCGGTTACGTAATCAATGGTTACGTAAATAAAAAAAAATTGATTTTATACGCTACAAAAACAGGTATATTTTTAATTCTAAAAAATTATCATGGACACCAGATCTTTTCTTAACCAAACTCGTCGAATGTACGGCACAAGAAAAATTTTTTGACGGGAATTATGTGGCAAATATTCCTAATCATAGATTTCGGGTATTTCTATCTTCCAAAGTTTGAGTTCGTTAGCTTCTACACCATGAAAGTTTTATGCTTTTTCGCCTTTATAGCGTCCTAGAGCTTGCTAATAGATTTGTTCTTCTCAATATTAACTTCGAAAGCGTTTGTGAATGTATTGCACAGAATAAAGTGAGACATTTTCGAGTTATATAGTATTTTTTGTTTTTTTTGTGAAATGTTATTGGTGCAAACTAGCGTATGTGAGGACAAGTGTGATAAAAAAATTTTATTTGCGAAAAGCTCACTATATGCGAGAAATTCATTTGTTGCACAGACCTGCCGTTTTTATTGTATCACAAATGTTACTATGAAAATTGAATCGGAATTAGTACTACTTTCGCACTCGCCCATAACAATCGACATAAAACCAGAGCGGATTTCGAAAAATACGATCATGTTTATGATGCTCAGCTAAACTTTATAATCGTCATTAAATAGGAAGCCTAAGGGAACGTTTGATTTTAACCATTATTTAGAAGTGAATCAATTCTATGATTGTATATATATATATATATATATATATATATTAACAGAGTAAAATTAATTCGAAATGCTTTCTTGTATAGCCAGAAAAATGATTTGTAATATTTTTTTATTGTATATATAAATGCTTTATTTATGAAATAAAAACGTTGCCGAAGCAACTGATACATAAAAATAAATTTGCGAATTAATTCGCTGTTAAATGATACGAATAAAAAATACTAATTATTTTTGCTTGGTACCTCTGACACCGTTTCAGTTGGAGGGTACAAGATAACATTGATTCTCTTTTCACCACCATGGATACATTGAAGCTGATGAATAAAAATTCTATCTTGGTTCCATTTCTGCTGGCCCCTCTACTATGAATATGTTGTTGTTTTTTAAGGTTCGGATTATAACACTATCAGCTACGAACTCAACCTTATATAAAGCCAAACTGGTCGAATCAATATCTTGAAATCGATCTAGACGATGGTTTCTAATTTCATCCGCAAGAGAAGAAACTCGGTTGTTATTAGCGTTAGATGTTGGTATTTCAAAATATCGTTCACATCCTCGCCAGGAATGAAATAATTAAGAATAATGTCCCCACCAGCGAGAAACTTTTCAAACTTATCAGAAGCCTTGGACTTATCAGGCACCTCGGTCTTATCGGACATCTTGCTTTCCTAATACAAGGCCCATTGTGAGAAATTTTCGCTTGCATGCATACAAAAACTTCTGGCATAACCGCATAAACATACCTTAAATTTTTTGCGGATAGGTTGGCTGAACTTCCACGAGTTCTTTCATGCTTCATATCTCGCTGGGAAAAAGTTAAGGAGGTATGAGGCGTAATTAACTTTGTCTTATGATGCTAAGAGTTCCATGAAAGCACATGCAAATGAAGTCTTCATACTTTTTCACATGTAGGTCTACTTTGCAAGACATATAGTTGGCTTTAGGCCTGGCGATCTCAAAATTGCAGAGTCCTCAGCCCTTCATAGCATATGCTTTTGCCGTCAGTATTTACTTTTACGGTAGGTCCTGTGTTGTAACTAGACCTCCTTTCACAATTTTTTCATGTTTATTCGGAAAAAAAAATGAAGAAAGGTTAATGTTTTCTTTTATATGCAAAAATTAATATGTCGCACAGACCTATTATGTGATCAGCCTACATGCATGTGACTCAAATTCTTCTAGATCCACCATTCGGCTAGTATCACCAGCTCTTAAGTTGGAAATATTACTTTGAGCTGGAGATGGACTAAGATTATTAACAAGATTATTAATAAGTGCGTCAATAAAATCAGGTGTTATAATACTTACGAAATTCTCAACATAGATTGGATTAAGTGAAACAAGCTGATCTACAGCTTCTTTGCTAATTTTATATCTAGCAATTTCTTTAATAGTTATATCGGTAATTTTACAAAAGCTAAGGTCAAGTTGTTGAAACCTTGAGCAAGAATGAATAACATTACAAATTGATGTTTCAGTAAACTCTGCGTGATGAGAAATATTCTAATTTATAACATGAATTTGCGATTGCACATAAACCTGTATCATTTTCTCCTTAACTAGACAAATATGACATGTATGACTAGTGTTAACCAGATGAGCAATACACTGAGCGGATATATTGAGATGATACTTCAAATTTGGGTATAATTCCGCAATTAGCTTTAGAATGTTACCAACACACTCCATACTTTCTTCAAAATCTAAATGAATTATATTTGGAAACGCCTTTAATTTTTTTTATTCGAAAGTAAATAATAGGGTGATATTTTAAGATGAGTTAGTTTCAAGCTATATTTTGGTCTTTGCCCCCTATATAATAATTTTAAAAATCTTTCCAATTGAGATCTATCCTCTACTTTGTTTCCCTTTAGCTTGATGCATTTCCATAGAATAGGAGTACTGCATCTGTATAACAATCGGGAAATAAAAAGAATGGAATAGAGGGATTTATCTATCGCTAAGAAATATAAAATCTGTTCTAATACCTTTGCTTTATTAAAAACATTTGTATGCGCCATAAATAATATATGCTTGTATCTTTATACAAAAATAAAATTACGCAATCACTACTCCAAACTATGTGGTAAAATAATTCAAGTAATCATCATTCCAACTGCTAACAGCTTTCTTTATCTTAACTTTTCTTAGTCATACCTTTCTTCGTTACTTATGAGGAACAGCAATTTCATCTCTTACCTCAATTATCTCAACTGAATCAGATTCTTCAGATGTCTCAGACAAATAGAAGAAATCCTTACATTTTTTGATATTTGGCGAGAGAGCTATTTCTTGTATTAAGTCAACCACAGTCTCCCTATCTACACATTCATCCAGATCCTTTAATTTGATTTTTAAGAATTTCACATCTCTCTCCAATCTTTTTACCCTCTTTCTAAAATATTATGTTAGAAATGGTAATCTTTCAATTGTTTCTTTAATACCTTATTTTTACTGGAAAGTGTGTATATTATACATCTCTGCATTCTACTTGTTTACCCTATAAAAAGTACCTTTATTAAAATATACTTAAAATATATTTAAAATATTTTTTATGCTTAAAATATATTGAAAATATACTAAAATAGTAAAATTAAATATCCCTTAAACGGTAAGGCATTGCAGGTAAATTTGCCTGCAATTTTACCAAAAATTTGTTTCTCATCTATTTTTATAAATAATGCGTTATTTCAAAAAAAA
>JADRCO010002754.1:0-12398 GCA_021464525.1 Rhizophagus sp. LPA8_4_AMF
TCAGAGACGTTGGCAAACATGGTTTCCTGAAGTAATGTATGTAATTTTACTTTTTTTAAAAAAAATTTAATGTTAAGATTTTATTAATTATTCAAATTTATTTTTCAAGACATTATTATGCCGATGCTGATAAGACTCGAATAGAAATTGAGAGATTGATTAAAGAGGGTGAATGGGATACTAAAGAATTCATAGAGATGCGAGAATTATTAGAAAGACTTCAAATTAAACATAATCCTATTGACAATGAGGTAATATTGGAGAAATTATCAGCATTAGAAAATTTAGAAAAATCTTATCATGAGAAATTAGATAAGTTAGAAACTTTAGAAAAATCTTATTGTGAGAAATTAGATAAGTTAGAAAAATTAGATAAGATAGAGAAATTATTGGAAGAAATACATACTAAATAATTTTTAATATTATGTTAGTTTTTATAATTTGATCACTGGAATTATGGATAGTGTATTAAATGGACCAGTTTGTAATCAATTATAAGAAAATTACTAATATAGATTGAATAAATTTGGTTAAATTTCCTGAAAACTTTTCATTATATAATGAAGTATTATCCATATAATAATTTTACTAACATGATATGAAAATAAATAAAAAAATGACATGGAAAGTGGAAACGCATTCAGTTAATAACTTTTTCAAATTATTTGAAATATTTTTAAAAGAATATTAAATATTTTATTTTACTACAGTTCACCTGCTTAAATATACAGTATACCATCTACAGGTGCAATATGGTCACCAGGTTCAAGAAGCTATCAAAAAATGGTTGTCAATGAATAATATTAATATTAAATTTACTCATGAGACAAATTGTTTACCAGAATATCCATATTGATGGTTTGATAATATTAAAATATGTTGAATTTGTTAGAAATAATTTATTACTTTAATTTAGTTAGTAAAACCTTTATGATTTTATATGATATTCACAGTTGAAAAATTTTTTATAGATTTTCGAATTATCTAGGGATTGTCTCACTTACTTTTATATGAGTGCTAATAAATAGAATATCAGTAATTTTATAATAAAATCTTTTTTATTCAATAATTTAATATTATTAAATTTACATGGAAATAAAATTAACAAATGTAGAATAATTTTTTCAGTCAATTACCATGGCAATTAAATATGATGTATAAAATTAATAATATTTCAATAACTCGCACAGTTTTAATGCAACACTTATTCCATTTTGCAGTTAACTTATATTAATTATTCTTATTTAATTGTAAATTTATTTAATAATTGTGCAGATATATGATAACAAATATTAGCAGTTTGTATATTAAAGTTGCGTCAAAAATTCACTAAACATTAATACGTCGTTTCATATACTAAAATAAATATATTAAATTTAATTTTATGACAAGTTATTTTTCAGTTAAAATTTATGCAATAATTGCGCAAAAGAATTAACAACAGACTTATACCAATAACACTTTAAACGCACAAGTCACATATTTTAATCACCTAAAAAATTCTTTTTTAGAAGACTTGGATACTTACGGTTATACTTCACCATAACAACTTTTTGCCCAATTTTAATTGTAATTTATTGACAAAGGTGACAAGGTAACCTTTGTCCAATTTTATAGTTAATCCAACATTCCAACATATTCCTTTTATATATATTAATATTATAATTTAATAAAATTTAATATAATAAAATCTAAATAAAGAAATAATTATATTTCTGTATTCTCTCAAATTTTCTCCATATTTTGTTAAGCGAATACCATTTTAATAATTTATTATTTAATCAAATCATCTTTTCTTAATATTAATCCACAATAGAGGTTAGAGAAGCATAAATTTATCAAAATTAATAAAATATTTGTGAACTTTTGTCTTCAACCGAATTTATAAAAATTTCAATGAATTTAAGAAATCAATATTGTAAATTTCAATTCAAATTTCCTCAATTAATAGACCTAATTTAACTAATCGGCATCACTAATCGGTCTGACTGCGCCGCGCGCTGCAAGCAACGACATGGTCCTCAGTAAATTATCGATCCTTTATACTAAAAATATTAAACTGGAAATACCTGCACTTATCGGTTTGTATTTATTTAAAATTTATATTTGCATACTATATACATTTCCCGGGAATGATATACAAATAAATTTTCTGTCCTCCTTCACAGCCATCTCATCGTGTGAAAATAATAAATAATGGGACCTAACACAAAATATTTGAATGAGCTAAAAGTCTGAAAGTGTGGAAGTGGGTCTTGTTTTTATAAATAATTTTCATGAAATTGTACAATGTTTATTTCACCATCATACAACTGTCGCATACTTATGTGTCTTTATAATTATCATGTAACAACAAATTAATCTATTACTCAATATTTCAAAAACATTACATTTGCATGATTACTTTATTATAATTACATTGATCAACAAATTATTTCTTCCTACACCATAAGAAGATTACTGTAATTATACTTGATAATTATTAATACTACATGATTAATGTTAAGATTTTCTATTCAATTCATAATTCCAAGAAAGATGTTGTTTTGGTTCAATTGGAATAGCTTCTTTACCTTTCAATGTATAGCCCAATGTTTAAGTGGTGTTTCTCCATTATTCATTAAAGTTAGTTTCAAACAATCCAACACATTTTTAAATAATATATCGCCAGTAAAATCGGGGATTTCAAGTATACTAGCAACATGATCAGCTGATTTAGCTTTAGTGCATATTGGCTTCCAAATATCTTCTGCTCTCATTCCCCAACTACCATCGCCAATAACACTTTTAATTCCAAGTACAAAGTTATGCTTAGAAGTAAGGTTTGAAAATTTTCTAAGTTTACTATCATAATCAGGATGAATTTTCAAAGGATCTCTAAATGAACAATCTGCTTCAAATGAACCTCTAAATAAATTAAAGTATAATATGTTAATAACTTATTTGTAAAAGAATATAATTGTTATAAATTAGATAGCATACCTGATTTTTACTTCATTGTCCTCATCCGATTCATTATTACCACTTAAATTGAAAATTTTTTAAGTACAAATAAAACACAGAAATTAAAAATATAACCTAAAATATAATCTATTGATAAATTCTACCTTAAGATCTCTAGTTCTTTACTAGATAGGATTACAACGGATGCTGACCAAATAGTAAATGGAATGTAATTGAAGTTTTCTCTACTAAGAGTTGTAATAATAGCTGTTACTGATATGTAATTATTTACAGGAGAAGTAATCTTGATTCTAGTTCTACTAACTTCAGTATCATACCAATATCATCCAAATCATTAGAGAAAGAAATTGTTTCAGTATATGGACGAACAGACTCAAAAAATGCTTGAGTTTCTGAAGTACTATTACATCTGGCTTTTTTTGTTTTATAGGAAATTTTTCAATTATATCATGAGTAATCGATAATACAGTAATCTTTATAAGATTTGAAAGTCGAGGATAATTATCAATTGCAAATTGATGAAACGAGCCTTTAGTTAGCGTAGTGCAAATCCTAACAAGCGCAAAATTATAAGAATTTTCTTGATTTTTAGAGATCATTGGAATAAGATATCTTTCAAGTGCAATAGTACTTCTTCTTTTACATAATTAAGTTTTGTTTGATAGTCAAGTTTTTCAAAAAGAGATTTTTTATCCATGCTTTATGATATTAATTTTTGAATAATTAGTATTATTGTATTTAAAAATAATTTTTAATACAACAAATAAATAATACAGTATAAAAATTTAAAACTCTATAAAAACCTGATCACCATTTAAACCTTGATAAATTGGATGTTCACCATACTCAACAAGGTTATGTATATCATTATGAGAAATACGTCTTTGTACAAAAGATTATCTTCATTACCCAAGAAATCTTCATTAGACATGTTTAAGTTGATATGTGCACCTGGTTTACCTTGTATAATTTCAGTTTCCTTAATACGGGTCTTTAACATAAGTTCAATTGGCTCATCACGTTGTGGACTACATAATGGTTGGCTCATTGGCACTTTATTATAAATCTAATAAAATTCTCAGAAAATGCAAATCTGCAATATTCTTATGAAAATTTGTTGGCCAATAGACATGAGATGCTTTCAAAGCTTCAAGAATTTTCAATGGTGCAACGATGCACAAAATTTGATAATAATTGAAACATTGATTTTTCTTCACTGTTATGACATAATTCTATAATCATCAATGCACTTGATTTCTGTTGAATATCATTATAAAACATTCCAAATTCAATTTTTTGATTTCATCATCATCATTCATATTGTCCTGTTTATCATCAATTTGCATATTATCTTCAGAATTTTTGTCATCTCTTTCATCAGAATTGTTATAATCTTTATCACTTTCATCTTCATCATGCATTTTTGTTCATCACTTTCTTTTTTATTCAAATTAACATTTAATTGCATGTTACTGAGATCCACTTTACCAGAGACAAGTTCAATATCAAAGCTGATGGGTTTTTCTTCTGTAGATCGATCAATATAATCTCCAACATGTTTTAATCCACCTCCTGGATAATAAATTAATTTTTTTATTAAAAGTTGCAATTGATTCTTTAATATTATTAATAAATGAAGTTGCTTGTAAAGAAGTTGCCACTAAATCCAATCATTAGGTTGACGGAAAGAAGTAGTATGCCATTTTATAGCACGTGAGCCAATAAGAACAGGATAACCTATAAGAGGAGTACTGTCTTCATTCTTGGTAATATTATTTGAAATTGTTGATATTTTCTTATAATTATCAGCAAGAATTTGAGGTTCAATCATTTTTTTTTATTATAAAGGTTATGAAGGTTTAGATAATGGTTTAGATAGAAGTTAGATCTAAAAAATTAAGGAAATAACCCAAATTTTACTTTATATACAGTATATATTTACAAAACAAGTGATTGTGACCCAATAAAAACGAATCAAATTAGAAATAATTGTAATAAATGAGCAAACCTTCTTTGTTTATATCAAAGTAATTAAACCACGATGGTTCAAAATCGGAGGAATATGCTAAGCCATTTTTCTAGAATGATGCTATTATGAGACAAGCATCTATCTAGTGTATCATGTGCCTATAAATGTGTGGCATTGGCAACTCTGATAAATACTACAATATTTTTTTTCGTTCCTGATACTTTATGGGATAGTTTAGTAAAAATTATACGTGTAAGTTTCACAAAAATTTTATAATTAGGTTATTTTTTAGGTGAGATTGAAAATAATGTATGTATGTACATTATAGTTACATATTAATCAGTATGAATCAATTAGACTCATAATTATGCATTTGGACAATTTATTAGACTGCAACAGTACACGTTATATATATACATCAAAAATTACTGTACTTGAAGATACAACGTCATGATAAAGTCCGCTGCCTGACTTGAAGAAAAAAAAATGGCATATAACTTTGAATCAGAATTATCTGAAGCACTTGAACAATTGTTTAAAATAGAAACGGATTATAATGTTATTATTCACATTGGAAAAGAACCTAGTTTTAAGGAATTTCATGCTCATTCTAATATTTTACGCTGTAGGTCCGAATATTTTAATAAAATATTATCCTCTGAATGTATTGAAGAAGGGAAATATATAATTAAGGAACCAAATATCTCTCCTCAAGAATTTGACATTATACTAAGGTGAATAAAGCAGCTTCATTACAACACTTTTTTATATAAATTGATTTTCTATCCTCATATTTCAGGTACCTTTATACTGACAAAGTTGATATTGTCAATATAGCTGATACCAAGATTTTAAATTTTATGATTATTTCTGATGGACTAATGTTGAAAAAATTAATTAAATTTACCGAAAGTTTTATTATTGAAAATCATCAAAAATTCTTGCGAAATGATCCAGTAGGAATTCTTCAAACTCTTCATTATTGTGAATCATTTGTTAATTTGCAAGAGTTTTGTTTGGATAAAATTTGTTTTGAACCAGAAATTTTATTCAATTCTGATAAATTCACTCAATTACCTGCTCCTTTATTGGAAATTATTTTAAAACGTGATGACTTGAATTTAAATGAGATAGAAATTTGGGAAAATTTAATTAAATGGGGATTAGCACAAGAGCAAGTACTTAATCAAGACGTCTCTAAATGGGACAAAGATGATTTTAATATCTTTAAAGGGATTCTTTACAAGTTTATTCCTTTGATTAGATTTTATGAAATATCTAGTGAAGATTACTTTAATAAAGTTAAACCTTATGAAAAAGTTTTATCTAAAGAATTAAGAAATGATATTACAAAATTTTATATGATTCCTGGATACAAACCAACATACACACCAAGACATTTAGACTGCTTGAAATGTAACATTGATTCTATTATAATTAATCAAAATCACATTGTACTTTTTATAAATTGGATTGATAGAAATAAGGAAAAATATGTTAATAGTATTCCTTATAAATTTAAACTTTTGTATAGAGCTAGCAGAGATGGAAATACAGCTGCAGCATTTCATGCTAAATGTGATAATAAAGGAGCTACCATAGTTATAGTAAAAATTGAAAATTCAGAACAAATAGTTGGAGGATATAATCCACTTTGTTGGGATTCAAGTGGTAGTGATAAATCTACAAAAGATAGCTTTATTTTTTCAATTGCAGATAAAAATAACCTTCAAAGTGCAAATGTATCTTACAGTAAAGGTAATAAATATTCTATACGAAATTATTCATATTGTGGTCCACATTTTGGTTGTAGTGATTTAATTATGAATTATAATATTAGCTCTAATATTTGGTACCATAATTCACATGGATTGTCTTCTTATTTTACACTTAATTTACCAAAAAGTATGAATGTAGATGATTATGAAGTATTTCAAGTTATTAAAAAATAATATGTACATATATGATAAATAAAAATTGAAATTATGCGGGCACTGAAAAAATTTTTTTTTACTGATTCACCGTTACAAATTTAAACTCGAATAATTTTATCAATTTCATTAATTTATCTAACTCAAACCTATTGAGTTCATTAAAATAATGTTCCAGATTCAAATTTAATAATATATTGTAAATCCAAAAAATAAACAAGTTAGGCGACACAAAATAATTATTACCCGGCCAGGTCTGTTTTGTTAAATCTTTAAAAAAAATTTTATATATTATTATGATAAATATGGTTAACTTTTTAAGTAATTTAACAAAAAAAAAAAAATTTCATATGACTATTATTTTTATAATTTTTGGAAAAAAAAAAAATTAAAATAAAGCTGGGTTGTCGGGTAAATCAAGTTTGTATGGCCTTATGTCTAAAAAGTAATAATGTGCACAATCACTCATTTTTATGTGTTAGGATGGATTAAGTGAGAAAATGAAATTTTTTTTTTTAAAAAAATAATATTTTCTTTCAATAATGCAAGTTCATTGTAAAGTTCACACAAGTATATAAGCATTATCCAAAATTCAACCAATCAAAATCAACCACATCTTATTACTGTATATAAATACAAACCAGAAAGGTAAACTCGTTGAATAAATAACACGTGTTTTATCGTAATTTTTTTTAAAAATATCCGAAACTAATTAAAAAACAAATGGTCTTCTTAATCCCACGTTAAGGTGGTTAATCCCAACTGAACTAATACCAATAGATATAATATATTGATAAAAACCAAAAATTTAAAGTATATTAAATGTAGCAGCTTGTTTTCAACAAAATAGAGTAAGGTTTCTGGAAAACTTGCCAAAGCACCTGGAATAACGTATTACTGAAGCAAAAATTTATTATGTGAAGAAGATTTATTTTGTCATAAATGTTATGGTATGTATTATATAATTAATAAGCCAGTAGATGCGAAAATGCTCTGATATTTCAAAAGGTTAGTTTTAAAATAATCAATTTTTTGAGTTGGTGAGTATTTTTCTTAATTTACTGTCTCAAGCTACTATATTTTTAATTGTAGCATATTTTTTTAATTTTCTGGAATTTTGTTTTGTAAATTTTAGCATGATTTTAATGTATTTTCTAATTTGGCATAATTTTATTTTTTTTTCATTTTGGCTGTGAATTTAACGTAACTTTTTTAATTCTAGATGTTGTTTTTTCTGTTTAACATTATTAAAGTATGTTTAAATTAATGAAATTAGAAGGTAAGATCACAAGATTGAAGAGATAATTTTTTTTTTTTTAATTTCTTTTGTTTTACAATATACTATTTTTTAAAAATATTTTTGAATTAATAAAATAAATCGCGTGATGTAAAATAAATAAAAATTAATTTATATATTTTTTTATTCCTTATAGATGGTATTGTCTTGCTATCCTAAATATATTGATACGTACTATTGCAGAAACATAATTTCCTTAATATGCAGTAACTGTGTATTTACTATATTTTCGCTATACGGTTACTATTACACTATGTAGTTACTATATGACTACGATGTAGTTACAATACAGTTACTGCATATTAAGGAAAACAGGTTTCTGTAATTGAGTAATATTATGCTTCTGCTTACTGGATATAATTCAGACCAACATCCTTCGGAGAAATTTTTATGATTATGATCAATTCTCAATTTTATTTGATATTGAAATTTTATGGCCATTTTTCATTTGAGTTATTTCATAGTGATGCTTAGAAATTCTAAATTTTATATGCTTATTTTATATACATAATTTTTGAAGGGATCAAATATTTTTCAAGTTTATAGAAAGACTACTAAAAGTTTCATTTATAGGAGTTAGATAGGACTATGGATGAACGTAATGATATGTTGAAGATGAATTAGGTGAAAATGTATTAGCATAAGAAAAGTTCTTTCATTTTTTTCTTTATTTTGATTTTTATAAACATTCAAGTTAAATAAAAATTAATTCTTATTATCGTAATTTTCATGATTTTTTTGCAATTTTTGCGATAGCTTAATTATATATCGTTGTGAAAAAATTTGATTCGACAAGTTTATTGTAGAAATTCATCAAATTGCTTTAATATGAATCAATTTTAAAAATTTGAAATTAATATTTAATTTCTTGATTGTGATAATTAATTAGGTAAAAAGTATTTCTATAAGTTTCTTTTTTAAAAGGATAGTTAAACTTGGATACCTTCCGGCGTGGACGTTTTTTTTTTTTTGATCAAAAATGGATTAATGCTAGTAGCTAACATTAAATAGGATAGATTGTGCCAATAAGGTCTATGTATAGTAACCCATTTTAGTTAGCACACATAAAATCACATACGAAAAAATTTTCTCATGAAGTTTCACAATAATAAATGTACTGTACATGTTGTCCTATATAGGTTTTATTAAAATAGATAAGCACTTTTATCTTTAGCTTTGAATTACACTAACTATCAATATTATTTTAAATTAGAACATAAGAGAACAATTAAAATTTTATTTGTAACTAATAAATTGTACAAATTAGTATTTTAGATATTATAATTACCCTTTGGAACAAATATGATTGATAATAGTAAATATGTGTTTTAGTTTATCTAACTTTTATTAAATGCAAAATTATAAGAACATATGACAAATATGGCAATTGATATATTTTTATTTTGTAATAACTTGAAATACCTCAAAATCTTCTACATTAATCGTGTGTGGCAAATTAAGTGCAATAGGATAAGAAGTAAGATGCGCAGAATTAGAATAATACCAAAAATCAGGATTATCCCTAAGATTCACAAATAAATCATTATAACCAAAATATGGGCCACAATATGAATAATTTCGTATAGAATATAGACTACCATTACTATAGGCTACATTTGCACCTTGTAAATTATTCTTATCTGCAATTGAGAAAATAAAGCTATCTTTTGTAGATCTATTACTGTTACTTGAATCCCAAAAATGTGGATTATATCCTCCAATTATTTGTTCTGAATTTTTAATTTTTACTATAACTATAGTAGCTCCCTTGTTATCACATTTAGTATGAAATGCTGCAGCTGTATTATCATCTCTGCTAGCTCTATATAAAAGCTTGAATTCATAAGGAATACCATTCATATATTTTTCCTTTTTTCTATCAATCCAATTTACAAAATGTACACCGTATTTTTGATTAATTATAATAGAATCAAGGTTACATTTTAAACAGTTTGAATTTCTTGGTGAATATGTTGGTTTGTATCCAGGAACCATATAAAATTTTGTAATATCATTTCTTAATTCTTTAGATAAGACTTTCTTATAAGGCTTAACTTTATTAAAGTAATCTTCACTAGATATTTCGTAAAATCTAATTAAAGAAATAAACTTGTAAAGTATCCTTTTAAAGATATTAAAATCATCATCGTTCCATTTAGAAACGTCTTGATTAAGTACTTGTTCTTGTGCTAATCCCCATTTAATTAAATTTTCCCAGATTTCAATCTCATTTATATTCAAATCATCACGTTTTAAAATAATTTCCAATAAAGGAGCAGATAGTTGAGTGAATTTATCTGAATTGAATGAAATTACCGGTTCAGAACAAATTTTATTCAAACAAACTTCTTGCAAATTAGCAAGCGCTTTACAATAGTAAATTATCTTAAGAATTCCGACTGGATCATTTTGCAAGAATTGTTGTTGATTTTCGATAATAAATTCTTCGGCGAATTTAGTTAATTTTTTCAACATTAATTCGTCAGAAATAATCATTAAATCTAAAAGCTCAGTTCCAGTTTTATTAGCAATATAAATTTGATCAGTATAAAGGTACCTGAAAATATGAAAAAATATGTTAATTCTATTTATAGGAAAAAAATTTGAAAATATTATAACGTAGATACTTACTTAAGAATAATGTCAAAAACTTGAGGAGAAATATTTGGTTTCCTAATTATATAAATTCCGTCTTTTTTTTCGATATTTTCAGTAGACAATATTTTATTAAAATATTCGGACCTACAGGCTACAGCATAAAATATTAGAATGAGCATGAAATTCCTTAAAATTAAAATTAGGTTCTTTTCCAACGTGAATGATAACATCGTAATATGATTCTATTTTGAGTAATTGTTCAAGTGCTTCGGATAAACCAGATTCAAAGTTATAGGACATTTTCTTTTAACTAAAGTTTTAAGTAAAAATATTTTAAAAATATTTTACGCAAGAAAACAAAAAGAAAAGAAAAAAAATTAAAGTTTCCATATTTGAAGATCCCATATTTATAAAGTAAAATTACGGACGAAATTCTCCGAACCAATCAGAAATGACAGAATTTTGATTGAAATATTAGCAAAAACTTTCAAATTTATCTACATGTAAACTTCGTGTTAAAAAGACTTAGTATAAGGTATATAATTATGTAGTTTTTCGATATTAATCTTACGAAATAAAGTTATCATACATTTTTCACATTAAGAATAATATTCATTTATTTGACGTATTGTAGTGATCTAATAAAAGTAAAATCTAGAAGTTTATAAGCAGCAACTATACATACTCGATAACTAGAAATGTGTTTATTAGCAGAGGACGATGTTCCTGTGATTATACATTTGCAGTATATCTAGAGTTGCATTTTGAACCTTTTCAAATATTTCATGATGCAATATCCTGTACAAATTTTATTATATTGTACATTTACAAGGAGCTGCTGTGAAATCTGCACATGTATGCATAGCATCAAAATAATGGTTATAAAAAGAGACTACCACTTTTAAAAATAGCAAGTAAAAAATGAGTAAAAAAGTTAGAATAAATACATTAGAAAAGTGGAACAGTAAATCGCCCATGAATCTGAATATTTCGTTTAAACAAAATATCAATTTGTGTTTCCACTTAACATCAATAAAAAATTTATAAATTATCTATTTAATTGGATATTTTCAAAATATTATTGTGTTGAAAATAATGGTATAATCCCATTTTTCAATTATTGCATCAATATTTTCTTCTGAATTTATTGAATGGATTTTTCCTTTTAAGTGTCACCGTAAATAAACCACATGATCTGCAAGCCCCGTGACATTTTGTTAACATTGTTAAAAATTAACCTTTAACGTAGCAAATATTACAGTTTGTAAGTAGCTCTTTTTAAATTTGATTTTTTAGAGTTGACTGACCCATAATTTTAATTTTATATAATGATTTATTTTTTTTTTATATTTTGATTAACTTTATATATATAGCTACACGTAATTAGGGTTTGGAATCGATTTCCATTTGGAGAATCGATTCTAGAATCGATTAATCGCGATTAATCGAATCTCAAGATTCGATTCAAAGATACGATTTTCGATTTCGATTAATCGATTCTAATCGATTTCATGCACTATGAAAATCACAACATTTGAGACGTTGTGATTTTAATGATCCCGATTTTAATGAAAATCGAATCTTTTACTGTACATTACTATAATTTTATGTGTATATATATGCATTTATGTTTATGTTT
>JADRCO010002755.1:0-12389 GCA_021464525.1 Rhizophagus sp. LPA8_4_AMF
ATTTTTTTTTATTAAATGATTTATTTAAAGCAAATTTTTTCTTAGGTAAATTTGGTAACATTATTAATCACATTTGTGATTAGTGGCACTGCCAATAGGAGAGAAATACTTTGGCCAATAGGAAACTGAGATTATATTAAATAATTTATTTGAAATGAATGTTAAAATGATTAATTTATAGTTATTTGTACTGTATGTAAAATTAGAAAATTTGTACATTAATAATACTTATGATTAAATATTTATTAAGTTAAGGTTAACAATGTAAAATAATAAAGATTGTAATGATTTTAAATTTTTAATTCGTTTAATTTGATAGATTACCTTCAATCTTTACTTATTACTGTATTATCTAAAGTATTGTAGTGTCAAAATATTCGCTAAATCCAATGAGTCTTAGAATGATTGTCAAACTTATAAAATTTTTTTAATAATAGTTATCGATAAAATGTTGGTCATGCCTTAAAGGTGTATATCATTCTTCGTTCATGACATTCAATCTTCAACGTCGAAAAAATATTTAATAGTTTTAATAGACCTTAAATCTTACTAGATTGAATTTCGGAATTCATATATTTGAAAACTTTTTATTTAAATAATTCTTATTTGCGTCATTTTAAACAATGTGTCTTAATTTCTGCAAAAGAAACATTTTTTTCATGACCAAACAATTTTATCCAAATATTATATGCAGTGAGAAAGATTCTAATTTCTAGATTAAAAATTTTCTCTAAATTCCAGTGTACTTTAAAATCTATAGAGTTTAATATTATTAATTGTATGTTTACGGTAATTTTTTTTAATCTCTATTGATCACATTTACTAACAGTAGCACAGTAAAAACTCTATATTTAGCATTGCATATACAGAAACACCAGGACTCAAATATATGTATAGAGGTCAGGCCCAGAAATGTATTAATAAGCTCCTAAATGAAAAAAATAGTGATTTGCAACGCAAACAACCAGAAATACACATGTTGCAATGCAATTCCGATAGTAATTCAGATACTTTATGATTGATCTATAATTGATAAATTACGTATATTACGTAAAAATACATATATATACTTTTAGTGTCATAGTTAATACGATAAATTGAAAGTATCCATTTCTTTTCTTTTCACAAAACAACTTATCATAATAAAATGGGTAATCCTAATTATGCTTGATGTTTTAATATCGGATGTTAGTTCAAACAATTTACACGTAAAACTATCAAAAAACTTGATACAAAATATCTTTCTGACTCTACGCAAGAGTTAGAAGAATATTGTTTGGCGACTTTCAATGACTTTTCGGTACCATGACATTAGAAATAAAAGAAAAGATCAAAAACATTCACTTACTAGTCGATACGGGTACCTCAAGAACTTATATATGTGAAGAAGTGTTAAAATCGCATAACCTGTTTATTACTGACCAGATGACCCTTTCCAGTAAGACTTAATAAAAGACACATCTCGGTAAAGATATCACATGATCATTTCAGCGACCTGAATATCCTCGGTACAGACTTTCTGCAAACAAATAAAGCACAACTATTCGTAAATTTCGAGGAAAAGTATTTCACCATCGAATTTAAAACCTAAAGTAATATCAATAATACCTAAAAGAGGGGGGTGTTTGGTATCAAGGACGTGGTCGTGGCCGTGGCCGTGGTTGTGGTTGAGGTTATCATCCAAATGCAAATTCGACAAAATTCTATTATTAAACTGAAGAACCATCTATAAACTGTTAAAAATGCCGAATCAGAAGGTAGAGTACTGGTCATTAAAGTTGCATTAGGCGATCAACATGGCGGTGATACTAAGAAGAAAAAAGAAAATTCTTCGAGATTAATGCAATCGGCATAACAGCTTTTATCCTCGGTAGCTGGTTTCTGAAATAATAACTATAATAGTTACTATAATAGCTTCTAATGTATTGAGTGTAATATTAATAAGGAATTTAAAAGGCATAAAAGTTGTATCATAATTTATTCTGAATTATATTGTGTCCAAGTAAATAAAAAGTAATTATCTTGCATATGTGCACAATTAATTTATTTATTATTTTTAGAAAAAGAAATGAAAAAAATTAGAGTAGCAAGTTTCAAGGGCGAGCCCTAATCCATAAAAATGGGAGTTCCTTCACACTACTCCGTGCTATTCAAATTCTCATTAAATTTGCTATCTACCCATAAACCAATATCATCTAATGTACTCATATACTCATCTTTCTTCTTAATATTTCTTTCATAAAATCCTTGAACTGTAGATCTTCTTAATACTCCCACCTAATGCACGAATTTCCATTGCCACATGGAGGCACATTTCTTATATGACATAAATTCCGATAGATGTAATATATGATCATATATTTCTTTTTTTTTTATTTTTCAGACGAAGTTTTCGCATATTTTTATTACCCTAATTCGATCGAAAATTTCCTTGAATTGAATCCAGACAATAAGCTGATGCCTTTGAAGGATATTTGACTCAAATCTGTAATAGCGAATTAAAAATATATTAGTAAAATCATGGATGAATATGGAATATAAATTTATCTCCCCTTACCAGAAGAAGACCTTCCCATGTGAGCTTCAGATTGGTTAGTTGATCGGAATTACCTAATTCGTTAGATTCAGCTGAAATCCCAATATTTTTAGAGGTGGTACAGAAACAAATAATTTACAAGTTGATGGGAATCTTAAGACGAATCAAAGAATTATGACTGAATTAAGTTATTCTTTATTTATTGATCCAATAACTACTCATTGTGGTCATAATTTTTGTAAACCTTGTATTTATTTAAGTAAATTCTACAAAGAATACCACAAACAAATTGAGAGGAAAAGTGAACGTTCTGCTTGGAAAGAGTGTGAAACACATGAGCTGCTATTGGATAGATGGATAGATCACAAGAACGCGTCTAATTTGTTTTGCCGATTGCGGTACAGTCAGACAGATCATTTGACAATCGCACCACACTTCGATGTGGCTGATAATTTTGGACCAATCATATTAGGGAGGTCTAGCATAATATCCAAAGCACCGGAGCACCGGGGTCAAGAATTTAGGTCATAATAGTGATGTGCGCATAATGAAATTTTGAAAAAATGGATTGACCGAAAAGGAGATATTGATCGCTTTAATTATAATTGAATTTAGCAATATAGAAAGAATTGACAGTAGAAGAATCCACGAAACTTTAAAAAAGCCAATTGGGAAAATCAAAAAATTACCGTCGTATTAAAAAATTTAAATAAGAATGACAAATGTGCTATTTAGAAGTATATCTGTTAAATTCTCTAGTTTTTTACATTCAATAGAAGATTTTTTCGAGTATATGTTTTAACTGTTAATAAAATAGAATAAAAAATAT
This sequence comes from Rhizophagus sp. LPA8_4_AMF, assembly GCA_021464525.1. Classification (NCBI taxonomy): domain Eukaryota; kingdom Fungi; phylum Glomeromycota; class Glomeromycetes; order Glomerales; family Glomeraceae; genus Rhizophagus; species Rhizophagus sp. LPA8_4_AMF. Next base: position 3,366 of record JADRCO010002755.1, read on the forward strand.
TAATTGAAATTATTAGCGTAAAGTTTAGGATTACTTTTTTTTTTTAAAAAAAAAAAAGAAAATTATTTGTATTTAAAATTAAAGTGAATTGTTAATTGCTAATACTGTAATAACGAAGTTTCATTTCTTACAAAAAAAAATTTTAAGAATATTAACTTTTCACATTCTTTCGTGTAATTATTAGTCTATTATAATTTCTCTTGTCCCAAAATATGTCAAATATTTAGTTCATGATAAATGTTAGTTGTTTGTGATCGCGGAATCTTACAAGAATTAACGAGAAACACAAAATATAAACCAAATTTCTGACCAGTAAGAAAAATATTATATAGTATATAATCTTCTTTTTAAGCAAAAAATTGCAAAACATTTTTTTTTATTTGGAAAAATATTTTGATCCAAGTAAAATTATAATCTCTTAATATTTCCTTTAAAAAATTATCTATAATTTTATTTTATTTTTTTCGTTTCATAACTTTTGATTTTCTTCAGTATTTTTAATACATGAGAAGAAATTGAGAAAGAAATAATACACAATTTCAATATCTATAAATTATTTCTTACGAGAAAAATTGCACATGTAAAATAAGTAAAAACGTCTGTACAATAATTAATATAATTCAAACAATAAAATATCTTCAAAATTATGGGAATAATATTATTATAAATATAAATTATTTCTTGATGTTTTTGACATAAAATATTTATCAATCGTGTATTTATTCATTATTATTATTGACAAAAGTTTCAAAGTGATCAATTGAACACTTAACCAAACTATAACTATAAACATTTCCATTGTATTGTTGTATTAATCTCTAGATTTTTTTTATAAACAATTTATTACAATGGAAGTTTTTCTCATGAAGAAATTTCCATAGTATTCATATAAATTTTATGATAAGTATATACTATTGATTATAATAATATTATCGGTTTGACGGGACCGTTTCATGTAATTTTTATTATAAACTCACGTTATTGTCCAATAAATTTTTTATTATGCTAATACATAAAAATATGAGATAACCGACCAAAATAACAATTATATGAACTTATGAGGATAACCGATAATAGCTTGTTATTTTGTTATATATCGCGTCACTATTGCACCCATTCGAAAATACACAATAATTCATAATAGATGGCTTTGTAATATTTTTGTAAAAAATTACATTAATAAAACTCCGTTGTTCATAATTTCACTACTCTTTATTGCAATTAAAATTAGAGTTATTAATATCATAAAATGAAGCAACATTTATGATGAACTTTAAAAACATCTTTATTATTTGAAAAAAATCAACTAATTTAAAGGACTTTATTATTTATGTATCCATTCAAAATATATGATGATATCAAACAACATTTTTTATGAAAAAAAAATTCAAATAAATGATAAAATGAAACAAAAGAGCGTATACGTTGTGATAAAATAGCTATCTCTAACTTAACCTTAAATTCCGCTGCCATACATATTTAAAATTGCTGAATTTGTTACAGAGTAATCATTTAGAACTTAATTTTTTACTTCAACACTTATTTTCTTCATCTTCAACTGGTTTGGAAAAACATTCAACAAAATTTTCCTTTGTTAAAATATAACCAATTAAAAGGCGTTCCTTTTCTTTGTTATTATCAATCTTCAAACCTTTATAATTTGTAGATAGAATACAAATATTTAAAACTATATTAATCTCATTCTCATCATCTAGATTAAATTGAGATGAATTAGTTATTCGAAAATTAAGAGAATTACTTGACCATTTAACTAACTCAAAAGTACTATTAGGTTCATAATTTGTTGGTGAATCATATGCATGAACAAAAATAGTATATTCTTCAGATAAAGTAAAAGATGGTTTAATACAATAATTTAATTGATTAGTTTGTAATTTGATTGATTCCTTAAAATAATTAAACTTGAAGATCTCGATTATTTGGACTAAAAATTGTTAATCGTGAGGGTTTTCCAACAATCATCCAAGAAACATAACATTTTTTTAAGTCAATATTTGATGATTTTTTTATTATCGCATAAAATCCATTAAAATCATATAATCCAAAATTAACATAAACGTTATCCAATTTTACATTATTTTCTGAAATAATTGATCCAAATACTTCATAATTTTCGTCCTCTAATGATATTTCTAAATCAATACATTTATAATATAAAACATTATCATTATCTAAATCTTTCAAATCAGTAATTCCTGTCATTATAATTCTAGTATGATCATTGAATTTGTTTATTATATCTTCAATCTTTTTTTGTTGTTCCATTTTGAGAATTTTATAAAGAGGAATAATATTATCAAACTCAATAATCTCCAAATTATCATTCGTATCAACAATCCACTGAGATAAATTATCTTTTTCAACGCTTTTTCCTTTTTGTGTTAAAAGGTATGAAACATTTAAATTATCCAATGATTTAAGTATTTCATCAACATCATTAACATTTTCAAACGTATTATTTGAAGAATTTGGTAAAATAATTTTTAAAGATCTTCCTAAAATAATTCTTTGCGGAAATAAGTGACCATATTCGTCAAATACAAGTTGTAAATCTTCAAATGGCTTCATACTGTCAAGTGCTTTCTCTATGGATTGTTCAAATTCTTTTGTAGGTTCTACATTATCTACATCTAAATGAATTTCATACCGTTCACATTTGACTAGAATATAATTAAAATCTTTATAATATTCAACATTACTTCTTATAAACGGAAAAGAATCAAGATTTTTTATTGAATAAATATTACTAGAAATTAAGCCAGATTCCAATTTTGTTGATGGTCTAATCATTTTCAAATATGATTTATCACTTAAATTAACCTTGGGAATTTTGATAAAACTAATAGCTATTTTCTTGCTAATTTCCATTACATAAGTTTGATTAGTTATTAATCCGTAAAATAAACGAAAATCTATAATCCAACTTATTAGATTATTATATGCCGAATTTCCAACCCAATCTTTTAAACTTAATTTTTCTTTGGGTTGTATTTTATCATAATTTTTAATATAATCCAATGTGCCATTTCTTAATCGAGAAGCTGAGATTAAATTACCATAAGAAATTATATCAATTATTTCCTTTTTGCATAAAGTACTTATCCAATTGATTAATTCTTTATGAGAATTTACATCCAATGTTTTCTGTGGATACAAATTTTTCATCCATTTGATCAATAAATCATAAGTATATAACTCTTCCCCATTCAATATTTCCATTTTTGGTAAAGCATTCAAGGCAAATAAATCACCAAATTGAGTTTCTATGGAATATTTAACTTTATTATATGCCTGGAATAAATAAAATTTTAACATATCCATTTGTATTGAGTTAGTTGAATCTTGGCTTTTTATAAATAATTTACTGCCAATTAAAATTTTTCTTGCAAAGAAATGACCATACAATTGATGTAAATTTTCATCATTATTTGTATATTTTGAAAAAGCTTCTGAAAAATGACCTTTATAAGTGATTTCGGCAATTGGAAAATTAATACACAATTCAGTTGATTGTAAAGTGTTACTGAAATCGGAATTATCTATATCAAAATATATTATTGGTTGTCCATTATATAAACTAATACTTAATTCACCATCTTTCTCATAAATAGCTTGTTCACTTGGTTGCCCATGATATAAACTTATATTCAATTCATCATCTTCCACAATTATATCTCCCGCATTATTAGCTCGTTCACTTGGTTTCCCATCCAAGTGTAAACCATAATTCAATTTAAGCTGATTAACTACTATTTTTGTATCATTATATATAGGATATTTAATATCTATAGGAAGTCTAACAATAATAGTAATATTATTGAATAAAGATTAATATCAATTATTATGAACAAAACAAATATATTAATTAAATAGAAATATAAATACCTGGTATATATTGGATCAAAGAATGCACATTTAATACTATCCCTTGATATTTCCAATAATTTATTTTCACAAATAAGACAACTTAAATCGCATTTAATAGTTTTAATTTTAATCTCCTTGCTTGTTTTTTTCAGAAAAAAAATTCCACAATCAGTTCTTTGTCCAGTAATTAAACTAATAAATTTTGGAATAGTAGTGTTATCATTTAAGTCGATATTAGCATTTAATAATCGAAATGTAGAACTATTTTTTTTATGAGAAATTGTGCCATATGCGTTTAAGTCATTACATTTTAAGATAACAAGTGTATAGAAAGTAAAGTTAGGTAAATTTACATGACAATAATTTTTTAAGCAGTAAGAGAATACATTTACTGCAATTTTATTCTCTTCTCGGGCATTACAAAAAAGATGGCTAATAATAAAGGAGTTGTTGGAAGAATCCAACTTACTTAATACGGGGATTCCTAAACAAATAGGAAAAGAATCATGTGGATCATATTCACAGTCTAATAATTTAGTCATTTCATGGTTATTTGATACAAAATCATTCCTTAAAACTTTCAATTGAATATCAGAATCTAGAAGTATAGAAATTAAATCTGTACAATATCCAATTTTCATCCATCCAATTTTCAACTTGCATTTACGCTTTCTAAATTTTTTTTGAATACAATGAATTATAAGACTTGGTCTTCCATCTGGTGGATAGAGAACTTGACAAGTAAAAAAATCATTTTTTAACTTTAACATATCACTAACAGTTGCAAAAATATTACACTCTTCTTTGTTTTGAATAATTTCTAATATATTTGATGGCAGATTAAGTTCAAAGATTTCTGGTTTTTGAAATTCCTCAATATAATAATTATGTTCTTCAGCAGCTATATAAAGAATTCTTTTATCAAAGGTCATACTGATTCGCCTACGCAAATCGATAGGCAGAAGTTGAAAAATGCTAACGGGGTTTTGAAATTCTATAGGTTCCCAATTTCTATAATCTTTTAAAGACTCAAACCAAGCTATTTCATCAAAATATCCATTGTCAGTCTGTATTCCTCCAATTATTTTCATACAATTATATTTATAAGAAGTTGATTTTCCTTTTAAATAATTGGAAGTACTTGATATACTTGCTTCCAGAACCCTTCCTGCATTTGCATTCGTAGCAATTTCCTTAGAATGTTCAGTCAAATATCCGGATGTTATATTTTTATCAAAAAGAACTCTACCACCTAAAATAACTTTTCCTGGGATAAATTGTCCATATTCTTTAATTATTTGTTTTAATTCTTCAGTAGGGTTTTTAGATTCTATGGCATCTCTTACTACTTTAATGAATTCTTGAGTTGGTTCTAAATACTTAATAAATTCCAAAGACATTTTAGCGCATTCTATAAAATAATAAGAACCACTTGCAGGGTTAAATTTTTCATTTTTCAAACTCCCAATTGACATTCCTAATTTAACAATATTATCTACATTAACATCATCAGTATGGAAAAACAAATTCATTATCTTTATCCGCTCTTCTATTGACTTAAATTCAACAGAATCTTTAATATACCCCATAGAACTATGAATTAATTCACAATTTTTCATTTCAAACGCTCTATTTTTTGGTTTCTTAATTCCATCAAAAGTCATGGTACATCCATAATCTAATTTATGTAACGTATTTAAATATTCCCAGTTAGGTATTGAGCAATGTGTTAAATATAAAATATTTTCACTTCCAACTTTATAAATAATATCATATAAACGAAATTCATCTTCAATTTCATTTATTATTTCAGCAAATTCATGATCAAACTTTTTTGAAAATGATAATGTATCATTAATGATATAATCCTTTTCGAGTTTTTTTCGAATTGATAATAAATTATCTGATAGATTTAAACGAATTAATTTAGGTGATAGGTTACCTATAGTCTTTACTATTACATCAACAATATCAATATTATTAGAAGAAATATTTCTAAGGTCGGAATTCATTTTTATAATAATAAAGTTTATTTTAGGAGAGTTTTAGCCCAATATTATTTATAAGGTTTTATTTTATTATTTAATTACTATGGTGATACATGATAATTTTGGCGAAAATATGCAAAAAATCGCCTTATGACCTTGTGCTACTATTTTTTATCGTATTCTGTATGTAGTAGATCATAATAAACCCGTATTTTTTTTTTGCGCTCCGCTCCTGCTTAATTCATGTTCACTGATATAGTATGGACAGAAGAATGTATAAGGAAAAACCATAAAAATATCATGAAATTAGTTAATTTAGTGAAATAAAAGAAATAAATAGAAATTATTTGATAAAGTATATAAAGAAAATTAGAACAAAGTGAAAAATGTTTTTAAGACCCCAATGTACCGTAGATCAAGCTAGATGCTTGCATTTTCCTTATTTTTAAATTTGACCTGGCCCAGAATTAAAATATGAATGTATATGACGACCTTAGAATTCTTATACAATTGTGTTTTCACATTTTTATTATCTAAAAATTTTTTATTCAAATAAATAGTAATAAAATCGTATTAATGGCGGAATGATTTTATTTAATATTTATACGTTTATACCTTGATTTTATTAAAGAATTTAATTTATTAAGAATGATTAAACTTTAAATCTCAAATGTATTATTATACTGATGTAATAATATGGTGGTCAGTTTATAAAAAGTAAGGCTTCTTTGTTGATAACAATCAACACTTACGTCTACTAGCTATAACTCGATATTGACAGGCTTGAAAATATGACTTTAAAAATTTCTTAATCAATATATTATATATTTTAATTATTCTATTAAAATTAATATTTCACAAATAGATATTCATTTCAATGTTGCTTTTATTTTTTCATAACCTTACTTTTTTTTGACTTTACTATTTCACATCACTGGTACTTAATAACGTGGTGTTATACTGATTAAATTTACTTAGTACATAATTTTTTTTAAAACTTATAAAAGAGATGTATATACTCTACGGCACTACAACATTAAATATTGTACTATCAATAATTTCGTAAAAATATATAAAAATCATATGACTATGATGTTGTGTGGGAATATAATTTTTAATTTATTTTTTTTTATAAAAGTTGACACATTTTATTAATTTTGGATTTTTTTTAAAAAAAAAATATACTTGTAGCTGTGTAGCAATTATTTGATTAAAAGATAAAAGATAATCACAGCATTGTTCAATATCTGGAATATTTAGATAAACGTTATCATGGAGATGTAATAGAAATTCTGGTGTTGCATGTAAAGGAATTTTCTTTCTTTAGAAGGCTTAACATTAAATAATTATATCCGTTACAATTATTATTTATTCTAATGTGTCTTTTTCAATTTTAATTCAAGATTTTATTTATTTTTATTTTTATATCTCGAGGTGAACCAAGTTACAGTACTAATTACATGGAGACTATATTATAGAAACATAAGTAATCAAAAAAACTATAACAAAGACGCGTACATCCCAAGGATGGGCATCGTCACTTCGGCAGAAAAATAAAAGGGAAAAAGAAAGTGTCTAAAGACCCGAGATCCCTAGCCACTGTTACGCCGAAGCTCATTGAATAAAAATGAGATATAAATAATAACTAACCTAATTGAAAGAGGAAGAAAATTACTGGACGTCCATCGGATATGTACGGAAATGTCCAGTCTATTATCACGGACAGGATACGGAGCCGAAGTTGAAATAAATTCAAATGATGGCACGAAACTAGTCGTAGACTCGTAGTAGTGTGATGACATATTTTTATTTTTATTTTTAAGATAGAGATTGAATCACCAATCCTGACGTTTACAAATATATAAAATACTTGACAATACAACGTACTAAACTAGTAAATCCAACCTCCCAATGGAGCGATCGCCCTGTCCGTTGTTTAAAAAAACCCTTAAGGCGTAGCCAGATCGCGTGAACTCGAACCATTAAATGAAAAACAAAATTTATCTATATTATAAGTACATGAATAAGAAAGAAAATAAGAATAAGAAAAATTATCTATACTAAAATTTGTAAAATTAGAAGAAATAATAAAAGATGACCATGGTCAGCTTGTTTCATAGGTTGTAAAAATTTTAGACGAATATCATCGTCGTATCGGTTGGCGTCATTATAATTACGCGAAGACCAACGTTGATTTAATAAGGCGAGGCGTGAAAAGTTATTGCGTGTCGGATATGCATCGACAGTAGACGACTCCGTATTTGGAAGACGTTTGCGAGTACCATTCAAATTTCTCGTGATTTTCCGATAATTTGTTTTGGATTTTTTTGTGATTCCGAGGCGTTTTTCCCAGTCCTTCTGTTCGTCCAGGTAAAAAAGCCAGATATGATGATAGAGTTTTGACTGAATATAGGTCATGAAGGAAAAAATTGTCAATTTTGTAACCGAAAATCTATTAGTATAGTAGTGTGATGGCTTCTTTGCGATCGATCGACCATGAGGAGGATCACGTGATAGTGGGCTTTCCGATGACAATTCATTTTCTTTTTTTTAGTAACATTGATAGATCGTTCCCAAGATTTAAATGAGTGAAAACGGGAAGACCAAGTTATTAAATTGAGTTATTTGAAAAAAGGTCGTATAAAAGCCAGGAAAGTAGTTTCACGCGTATTACGACGTCCTATTTTAGCTACTTCCGTTGATTGGATTTCTGAATAGTTGTAGAATAATGAGGGATCAGGTTGTAAATAAGTAAAGATATAGGATGGTGCACAGGTAAAGTGGTTGGAAGATCGGCTAGAGGAGTATCAATTAAATTGAAATTTGAGAGCGAGAAATTTGAGCAGATAAATCGGAAGTGAGACCAGAAGCATTGCTTTCTAACAAATTAAGAAGAATAGGTTTGTATTTTCGTAGAAGCGTCAAAATATTGGTAAATTGTTTAGGACAATAAGCAACATGGTCATTAGTGTTCGGAGAGATGTTACATTCGGTACAATATATCGTGCCTATACTTGCCGCCCATTTAAATGGGATGGGACTCCCATGATGGGAGTCCCATCCCATCCCATCCCATCCCATCCCAAATCCCAAATCCCAATTAAAATCTTAATTCCTTAATTCCGGCCAAAATTAAATGATCGTCATG
>JADRCO010002756.1:0-12389 GCA_021464525.1 Rhizophagus sp. LPA8_4_AMF
TACCAGATGAATATTTACAAAGGTTGATGGATGATCTCAAAAAAATTCAAAGTGCTCGAAGAACTCGACCTGATAGCAGAAGTAGTGATTTTGATGATAGTTCTAATGATGAAACATACTCTCAGGATATACCAGCAGCTGAATTAGAAAATAAAGTTAAAGCAATTAAGGAAGAAATGCAGCAACAACTTGATTCGCAAAAACAGGAATATAGGGAGAAGTTAGATATACTAGAAAAATCAACCCTTGAAGCTGATGAATTAAAAGCCGAGAAAGCGCAATTACAAGAAAAACTTGACATGATTCAAAAAGAAATGCAAATGATTCAAGCTCAGGAATATCAACGCAAAGTGAAAAGATTGTCTCATACTCCCCATGAAGAATACAACTCAGCGCCTGATCCTCCTTATACTGAAGAAGAATTACGTTTAATTCATATGGCCCTCAAGAAATGGAAACGTCAGAGATTCGTACAAATGGCTGAAACGATTCTTAGTAATGCAGTAATATTGAAAGAAGCCAATGTTATAAGTAAAGAACTTGAAAAAAAAATTCTTTATCAATTTACTATTATAGAAGATGAGCCCTACACTAATCCAGTATCATTATGGGAAAGCACAAGTGCACTTAACCAATTTTATAACAACGAGGATTCATCACTGCATGCCTCTAAAAAGCCTTGTGTTGGAGTTAAGGTTATTGACACAAAGAACGATGTTGTTTATGTATGGTCTCTTGACAAGCTTAAAGCTCGTTTACAAAAAATGCGTAATCTATATAATTTCATAGATCGTCCCCAATATAGTAAACATTTCAATTGGGAAGATCCATTTTATGAAAATCCTTGTCCAAATTTCACCTTCATTGGCAGTGCTAGTGTAGGATTAACATCTTTACTTATGAAAGCTGAGTATGAACAAAATGCACCTGTAATTTGCAGATACTCCGGCAATGTTTATGGGTATTGTAAAGTGCATATTAAATTCCTGACTGATTTTGAGGATACAACCTCAAAAGATCCACAAGTCATTGATAAGCAAAAGGAGATTTCTACAAAATTATCAATTGGTAGCCAAGTAGTTTTTGAAGTAACAATTTTGGAACTCACTGGCATAAAAGAATCACAATTCAGCCAAGTTCATGTACAGTTTAAGTTATCCTCCTTCGGTAATGTTCATCCTTTAACACAAAGCGATCATACATATGCGACAGAACCTGTAAGTGAATTCGGAAATAATCCAATTACTTATAATTATGAACAAACTTTAAAGATGGTTGTTTCTCCTGCAATGATGGAAGTGCTTACCAGTGGCACGTTGACATTCGAAGTATTCGGTCATGCAAAACGTTGTGTATTGGAGGATATGGAACGGTGGGATGATTATAATGAGCGACCACTTCATCGTAGTGTCAATGGAAACGGTTTATCTGAAACTTCAACTTCTAGAGAACGACGTTCTGAGGATGAATTAGTCGCTGAGGAAAAACATGATGTAGTAGCCTGGGTTCAAGTTTGTGAACTTGCTCCAACGGGAGAGTACGTACCGGTACAAGTTCTGTCTCAAAATCCTCTAGATCCCGGTGCTTTCTTTTTACGACAAGGTTTACAACGACGTATTATACTTACATTAACACATAATTCTGGTCAGCAATTTCCTTGGAGTAAAATCACAAAGATGGAAATAGGACGAGTTCGATTATTAGATGGAAAAGGAAGATTATCTGAATCACCAGTACAAAATGATATACAAATGAACCTGTTACCGGCTCAAAATCCTCAATTTAATGTAGATGGCACTAGCGTGATAATTGCTAAAGCTTCATGGGACAGTACGCTTCATGATTCTATATTTCTTAATAGGACTACCCAATCAAATAGTCGTGTTTTATTAGGTTTAAATTGGCATGTTGAAGCTGAAAAATGTGTTGAACCAATTTCTTTCCATATGGATATTGCGGTGCAAATCCAAGGTCGCGAAGCTCGACCACCATCAAAGTTAATTCAATTATTAAATCAATCGAAGGTTTTATGGAAAACCAGTGGTTTATTCTCAGTAGTTCTTAAGCCACCCATGACTCGTAAAATTTCCGAACTATGGAGATTAAATACAGCTAATAAATATGTTCGGGGTGAAGAATTTTTGGGCAATTGGAAACCTCGTGGGGTATCACTTGTTAAGGACTATAAAAAAATTAGCGAATGTATTCGTAGGTTAGAAGCTGTTGAATGTACGAAGCAAATTCTTGCTTTACACGAAGCACGCAAAGGATCAACTGATGAAAAACCTGAAAGTTGTTCTAATTCTGATGATTTGGCTAAAAAAGCTGTTACACTTTGGAATAAAAAGTGGGGTATAAGTAAAGAGGTTTTTATCCGTATTATATTATGATCAACTTAATATAAGTATAAAAGAGAATTCTAATTGAACGTTCATTATAATAAATAGATTGTCATAAATCAAGAACCTCCTCTTTCGGGACCGCATCAAGATACAGATTCTTGGAAAAACACTAAACCATCTAAATTGGTTGCACAAGTTCGAATGGTTGCCAAAACGTGTGTATATTTTTTTAAACCACTTTTTGTATTAAACCTAATTATTAATTATCACATTTTATTTACGTAGAGATACAATAACCAAAAAGGGACATTTATTTACACCGGAAAACGCGGGAGATTATTGGGTAAAGCGTTGGTATGTCTTGAGAAGGTACGTTATTTAATTTATATAATTTTATTTTCGCGACATTATCCAATTTAAGTTTATATTCTCGGTTTTTATTAGACCGTACCTCTTTATCTATGAGTCTCAAAAAGAAACGGTAGAGCAAGGTGTCATTAATCTCTCATCGGTCAGAGTTGATTATCAAAAATGTACAGAGGAAATGTTACAGGTTCATATTTTTCTTTTTTTTTTGGTGGTTCTTTTAATCATTCTCTCACAATACATATACACAAATATTTTATCTACTAGCGACAAAATGTATTTGCAATATATACGAATAATAATTCATATATGCTGCAAGCTTCTACAAAGCAGGAGATGGTTGACTGGATTTCAAAGGTATCGATCGCAACACAATCGCAACAATTTGTTGCAAATGACATTATCATTTCGGCTACTGGAGATTAGGATAATTCTTACTTAGACCTCGTTTTCATTTACGTCAGATTGATCAATTTTATCAAATCGATGCGTTGGACCTAAAAAGTAAAACTCCTTCGATGGACAAAGAGTAAATAATTATAATTTTTATTATGTAAAATTTGTATTAAAATCCTTTTCACATTTGATAATTCACGATTATATATATATATATTTTTTTTTTGTTATAATATAGAATAAATTTGTAAACGTAGCCATCGATATTATTTTTTTGATTTAGACTGTGCTTTTGGTGGATCAAGTATATATATTATTTATTTTATTTTACTTTATTTTTATTTTATTTTATTTATATGTATGAATGTATATGTCAACATATACAAAAAAAATTAATATAAAATCGGTACATTACTTAGACTAATTTTTCAAGTCGTAATAATTTTAAGGTTTAAATTGTCCAGGATGAAAATTTCGAATTTTACTATATATGAAGATTAAAAATTAATTACTCCGTAACATATTATTTTTGAAAATGTGAATAAAAGTCATATGATAATTATGTATGCCATTATGTTGTACATTACCTTATCTATTATCTATTCATGTGATCTTAGAATAACTAATGACTTCCATTCACACGATATTTGGCTACGCCAAAAATATAACTCAATGTGGTAATTGTGGTAATGGTCCGTAGGTACTCGTACACAATTCCTACTGTGTCCACATGTTTAGCATTATGAACTCATGGCTTTTTTACAGATACAGAACCTGATAACTAATATAGAATCTATTCAATATTTGATTTGACAAGTCCCTCGTGGGGCAGTGTTGGGTATTTCAATCAACAAAAGGCCTAGAGTACTTGCAAATGTTTTTTTCCCTTCAGCTCATCACTGAGCCTTCATTTCATTATTTTTTTTTTTGTTTTCTAACATAGAATTTCTCGACCAACGTTAAGAAAATTAATAAAATTTTATTTATAAAATACGAAAGTTTACTTCTTTTTGTACCTTGTTTTTGAAAATTTATCTTCAACAGGTTTATGTATGTTCAAATTAATTCTAAACTTAAATGCTTTTAAAAACTGACATCAATTTTAACACCAATATTTGTTAATATACATGTATATACTTTTTTTTACTTGTAGCAAAAAAGCATAGTGCCAAAGCGATTTCGTTCGCGGCATAAGAAAATCGCTTATAAATAAGCGGGATGTCGCCAACTCAAGCAATTCAGTTGCCAAGTCCGCATCAGATTTTGAACCAAAATTACGAACAATCTAATAATTCTATAACATCGTCTTATCATAATAACGGCTCTAGTTCTTCTAACAATACGTCTTCAAATAACCACTCAATTATTCAAAGTAAGTTAATTTACAGATAGTAATGCACGGCTTTAAAAACCTATAAAAAATATAATTAATGCTTATGAGGTTTTTGTGGTAAAATAAGATTCAATATATTTATTTGTATAAGTCATAGGTATAAATATTTAAACGCATTGAGATAAATTAAAACAATCAGCTAATCATGACTGCTAAATCTTGGCTTATTTAATCAAAAATTAATACATTTTTTGATTACTAATTAAAAGATACACAGTATACGTCTCCACCAAAACCTACCTTGAATCGCCCGCATTCCCCATCACCATTGTCTATGGAAGCTCCTATGTTGGAATCGAAATATTCTTTTCCTAACCCGACTCCACCTCATGATACAAATAATAATATGTCATATAAATCGTCACCAACCGACCAAAATAATATGACACCTTCTCCCTCTATTCCTTCACCGACCACAGAACCATTTACTTCTCGTTCACTTGCTCCTCTTGAACCTCAACATTCCGCTATACCACCTTATTTGACCGCACAAAGACGTGGTTCAATTACCGATCCTTCACTTCATTTATCTGTTCCAAATCCAGAATTGGCTCGACAGTATTCGCAACCTGACATCAACTTTCCATCTACAGGCACAATTTCTTCTGAACGTCGTGGATCATTTGTGACAGATCAATATCCACCTTCCCCTTCATCATCTCTTTCACGTCCATCATCAGTTAAAAGTGAGCAATCATTTTCACCGATGGAAACTCGTAAACTTAGGGACGCATTACCATCTATTAGTGCTAGTGCAAGTCCTATCAAGGATGGTTTTCCTGGCCCATTAATGAATCCAGCGTTTCAAGCACAACTACAACCACGACGCCATTCTATTGCTGTTGGTGAAGTGGTTTCTCCATTAAAGCGAAAGAACGTTATCAATGTCCCGGTACCAAGTCATCCAATGAATCCAGATGATTATCCCGTAAAAAGACGAGAATCTGTTGGAGATCCAAATATACAGCGTTTATCACTTTATGATCGTAGGAATTCATACTCTGCTCCATCTAGTCCACCAGCTCCTCCATCATCGTTTATTTCGTCAAATAGCCCGTTGCCAAAACTTAATGTTCAAGATGTAAACACAAGTTTACAATCTCATGCTGAATCATGTTCTATTCATCCTCAGTATAATGATAATGTTTCTGATCATCCAGTATCAAGCAGTGTATCACAAACTCATCTCTCTGAACATAATGATCCTCCACTTGCATATACTCCTTTCAGTAACCCTCGTTTATCTCAAATTGTACAAGAAGAAGTTAGTGCTCCTATATTAGCTCGTCGCGCTTCAATGCCAGTAATGACTTTCCCCTCTCGATTCTCCGATCCTATACAACAAGATGGTACTATGCCGATGGACGTTGACCGTTATCGTGCGCAAGTTTATCCACCTCATCATCATTCATATCATCCTTATGCCTATGATTATCCGGGATATATTCAACAACCGTCTACTGTAAAGGAAACCCCATATTCTCGTTCTCCTGAATTGAGGATATCACACAAACTGGCTGAGCGTAAAAGAAGAAAGGAAATGAAAGAACTTTTTGATGAACTTAGAGATTCATTACCGGTAGATAAAAGCTTAAAGACAAGCAAGTGGGAAATTTTGAGTAAAGGTGCGTAAAATTCTCTCATTATTTTATTAAATTTAAATGTTTTAATTTTCTTTTCTTTTCTTTTTTAGCCGTTGAGTTCATCAACACTCTCAAACATAATCAAGATGAAATGGCTAAAGAAGTTGAATCATTGAGGCAACAACTCAGTGTGTTAAAAGGATGTAGCAACAGGTAAGTTTATTTAAAATATAGTTTCTTTTCTTTCTGAATATTTGCAAGTATATCTTACATGTATACAATTTTATATTAACTTTCTAGTGAAACAGACACACCATCCACGACATCTTAAGTTTGTGGTAAAAATTCTTATTTTCTTTTGGAATTGGGATAAATTGAAACAGACAGGTTTTTATTTATTGCTATTGTTTTACTTCCAGAGAAAATAAATGTACTATTATCATTGGTTGGTAGTATAATTTTACACTATTTGTATCATATTTTTTTTCTCGTTAAAAAAAAATTATATATATATATATACACATATATATGGTACTTTTTTATTATATATATATATTTCTTTGTACATTCTATTCTTTTTTTTATTTCCCCATTTAACTTTATCCTAGGTCTATATATTTCCCATCCCTTACCTTCAGAATGTAATTACTTTTGTTTTTTTTAATACATTTTTTTCTTTCTTTCTTTGTTTACTGACCATTAATTTAGATAAAAAGATTTCGTTATCTTATTTTTTTTTTCATTTGAAATGAACATTTTAACATATCATAAATGATTATATTTCCATTCAAGTTTACCTTTTGTCGTTATTTATTATTAGAGGATAAGTCGCTATTAAATTATTTATTATGTTAACTTAGCTAAATAAAAGCAGCAGCAAAACAAAACAAAAAAAAAACATGAAATCGTTTACGAATTTTATTTTTAACAATAAATAAGAAAAATGAATTTTTCAACAAATAATACATCATTAGTTCGAAGTGTAACGAAGGACTATATTTCTACGATGTCCGGATGTCCGTCTGGCAAAAGAATCATCTATAAACATATCAAGAATGATATTTTTGCTTCACGCGCCACATTTAAATGGCACTTCGACGGTTTCTGTTTCTTAGAATATGGAAAATTCAAAAAAAAAAAT
This sequence comes from Rhizophagus sp. LPA8_4_AMF, assembly GCA_021464525.1. NCBI lineage: Eukaryota > Fungi > Glomeromycota > Glomeromycetes > Glomerales > Glomeraceae > Rhizophagus > Rhizophagus sp. LPA8_4_AMF. Next base: position 7,222 of record JADRCO010002756.1, read on the forward strand.
ATATAAAAATAATAAGTTTATTATTAATCTTAATAGTCTAAGGTTATATAAAATAAAAAAATCAATTTGGAAAACGATAAAAACAAGGAGAAAAAATAATTAATAAGATAAAAAAAATTATATACAACGAAAAATATGAGTTTGCGATAATACAAAAATATGAAATAAAAGATTAAACCCGAGATGAGTGAATGACGAAAAGTTGATGATTAGAAAACAATTAATAATTTGATATAACAGTCTCTGAAATAAATTTTAATTTTCGAAAAGTGAACCGAAATGGTTTATGGCGGCGAATTAATATGAAAATAAAATTTTAGTATGTACATACAATTATTAATTCAGTAAATCCACTAATGTGTACATGTGAATTGACTACCAGAGCTAGTAAAAAATATTAGGTCGTTTTATTGATACAGAATACAAATAAATTACATGATTAGGCTCGTAGCCGCGATACATGCTGTATTTACAAAGTGAAGTGATGTAATGTCTAAGGAACTACATAATCCCACTACATGATTCGGTTTTATTGTCCCAATCATCGATATTCTGGATAGAAAAAAATGGTCGCCAGCGTCAGTTATACTTATACAGAACATGCAGTGTCAGAAATAAATGAGCATTAACCTTAGTAAAGCCCCCGCCGAAAATTTATGTTGTTTGCATTCCGTGTTGCTAATAAGGCCTTCAGAAAACCTGAACGAAATAGGCGCTTCCTTGCAAAAGCAAAGCCACAACCAAAATATTTATACCTTATTTGCGTAATGTTTTGCCTTCGTCTCCTATAATTTCATCAACTAGCTTCTTTTTAAGCCATACATTTTGTTGTTTGGCTCGGAGATAATGGTATTAAGTGAAAAATATAAGGTCGGACACTAAAATACTGCGCTGATAATAATAGTATTAGGTAGAAAGGTCGGAGTAAGAGATAGTAATCTTATAATCATATCGGCACTAAAAATACTGCGCTGATGATAATATTATCTTTAAGTTTCAGTCACTTCGTTAACTGTAGAGTCAATATTTCGCCCCACACTTCTTCCGAAGAGTCAACTCCGGTACGAGTATATTGTTGTTTTTGTATATTGCGCAATTGAAATTCTAATTTGTGATAAACCTTTTTGGTGTCTGGTGGCCTTGAAATTTCAAGTGACAAGTTTGTGTCTCGAAACGTCTCGAAAGACCTGATCGTTCTATCACGTGATTTGTGGAGAGCACGGGACCAGAAAATCTATATTTGGTGAAGCGCCCTTAATTTTGCATTCGAAGAGCAGATCTCTTCTCTTTCGTAAAAAATCTTAGGCACCGAAAGTAAGATTATTGTTATCATTATATTATTGAAAATATGTATTTATTGATCCAGATTCTCATTTATAGTTGAATTAAAAGATCCAAAGTGGGTAAGAGCTATGGATGCCTTTAAACGTGCTTCTACTGTTACAAAAAGAAATATGGAAAGCCACCGGTCATTGTTTATGACAATGACAGCTGTTTAGTTCATAAGAACCCAGAAATCCTTGACATTCTCCAGGATGATGCAAAACACAGTGCTGATAACAGAAAGTACATTGTCGTGTTCGTCAGTAGTGATGGAAGCGTACCCCGAAGAATGCAATGTAAGTGCTAACAAGGTTTTTTCGGTTCTCTTATTTACAAGCGTATTGTTGATCGATATCTTTATTCTTAGTTGATCCCGCGCATATAAACCAATGATTGAAATAAATTCTATGAATTGGTTGGTGGGCGAATTGTGGATTTGAAATCTGTTGCAGATAAGTTTCATGAAGGACAGTCCTTCGAAGGTATGTTTGGTTTGCATCTAACAACTTTGCTTGGGATTGTTTCTTATTAATTCTTTTCTGAAAATAAAAAAGCAAATTTTAGTTGTAAGTTGGTGATAAGTTCAGAACTGCAAAACTCCTTCAAAACTATAGGCATTTTGAAATGGGAAAGCGTATCATCAGTGCTCTATTAAAATCAAAAGAACTTGATCGTACTATATTTGAGGGATGTTTTGATGAACCCGAGGAAGCCAATGAAGTCTTGGGGACAAACGTATTTGCATATCATCCAGAAAAAGATACTGTGACTTCTCAATCGCAGTCAGTAGAATCCTATATTCGGGAGAATGAGCATTTTCATTAGATAGAGTTTATGATCAATGTTTTATTGAAATATAGAATTTGCATAGAATTTTACATTAATTAATAAAGCTTTTTATTGCATAAGAGCATAAATTTCATTATTTTTAGATATAATATAAAATAAGGAGTAGTTAGAAATATATGATGCTATCAAAGATGCCATCTAATGCATCAACTTCATATAAATTTCTACAGCTAACTTGTTTTGAATTTTATTTTTAGTAACAATAAATGATCAGCCCAATAGGATAAATGGTAATTCGGCTTTTGTCATAAGAGGTATAAGATGTGACATTTAAGAAAAGTGAATAACTTTCAATTAACTATACATCATATATGGAAATTCAAAAAAATATATATATATATAAATAAAAATTTTATTTATACCCAAAATAAGTTTATTATTAAAATTTTTTACGATCTTTCTTATTCGAGTCTAAGAGAAAAATAAAGTCTATTTTCATTTCTAACATTAAAATTCATTTTTAATCGAACATAATAGCAAAAAAAAAGTATAATATAAATATATATACTATATACTGTATATATATATATATATAAAATAAAAAAAAATTAATTTGGAAAGAGAGAGCGATAAAAACAAGGAGGAAAAAATAATTAATAAGGTAAAAAAAAAAGTATATACAACGAAATTTTTTTTTTTTTAGAAATAATAAAATTGAAAAAAAATACGATTAAACTTTTGCGATAATACGAAAAATATGAAATAAGAGATTAAACCCGAAGGGTGAATGGCGAAAGGTTGATGATTAAAAAACAATTAATAATTTGATAAAATAGTCTCTGAATAAATTTTTAATTTTCGAAAAAGTGAACCGAAACGATTTATGACGGCGAATTAACATGTTAGTATGTACATACAATTATATGACGAATAAGATGACAATCTATTATTAATTCAGTAAATTACGGATCTTCATTGAACCAGCCACTGACGAATTAGACGAATTAATATCACCAACAGCTGGATGATCATCATAATAATATTCCATTTTAACTTCTCTTTTAATAGATGAATCACTACTTATATTCCATTCAGAACCTGGTCCACTACTTCTCGATTCAACAAGATAAGGTGATATATCTATATGTAAATTGGAATGATCCGACGAAGGATTACTTAAATCTGTTGTATCAGTTATATTGAATATATCACATCTTCCAGAATTTGACCCGCTTGCATTCACACTCGAAGCATAATTTGAAGGTGAAGTCAAATTTGCAAAATTTGGTTCAGATGAATGTCTTTTCGTAACGTAAAATTTTTTGTTTTGAGATGATAAAGGAGGTGTCATTAAAGACGTAGAAGAGGAAACAGTCACTGGAGAGGGAACCTTTAATGTTAAAGGTATTCGTTCTCCATTACTTCCATTATGAGAGGAATAATGATGTTGTTGATGACTTAATATATGATGAGGATGATGACGATAAGTACTTTCATTATCATCTTCAACTTCAACCAATCTACCCGCCATATTATGATTATTCTCTGATGGAGAAGTATCACTACCGCCACTATCATCATCACCAAGTCCTGGTCCACCCATTCCTGGATGTATACCCACACCTACTTCACCAGGTCTACGTTTTTGTACTCCACCCCTCGCAAACACACCATCATGATAAGCAGACATATATTCCGGGTCTATAGTCCAATAACCTCCTTTACCCTTGCTCGCTGCAGATGATGACGTTGAATGACCTAATTCGGTATCTGAACGAGGTACCTTTTTAAAGCACTTGTTCAATGAAAGATTATGACGAATTGTGTTCTGTTTGTTTGTTACAAGGATTGATAAAATAAGGGGTGGGAAAAAAAAAGAAAAAGAAAAAAATTGGGTAACACAAGTTAAAATAAATGGAACAACAATTACTAAAAAAATTAAACAAGTTTTTTTATAATAAAAGTGATTAATCAGGGGTTACCCTAGAACCAGTTTTAGGCCAAGAAAGGGATTGGCGCCCTTTGACTAACCTGCCAACCGGTATCATCCGCTTTGTACAATTGTGGATATCTTTCCATTATCCATTGATAAACTTCACGTAGTGTTAATCGTTTGTCCGGTGAATCTAAAATGGCCTGAGCGATAAGTGATGAATAAGAAAATGGGGGACGTCGCCTTCGTCTAGGAGGTCTATTATTTAGCTCGGGCGTGACAGTTACAAAAGGTTCGGATATAACATTTTGTGTTGTGTGACTTCTTTGAAATGGACGTATCGGAGTATGAGATTGTTGTGTTGATGATGGTTGATGTGAGGATGATTGTAAACTATATATCGGTGATGGTTGTTGTTGTGATGAATAATTTTGTTGAAGTTGTTGTGTAGTTCTACGTGGTGAAGGTTGTGCACCCGGAGAATTTTGTTGTGGATATTGTGAATAAGAAGAATAAGCAGTTTGAGAATAATAAGTTTGTGGAGATCTCTGCTGTTGTTGATGTTGGTAATATGAAGGTTGTGAATGAGGTGGTTGTGATGGAGGATTTTGAGTAGGAGTTGATGGTTGAGGAAGAGGTGAAGGTAAATAAGTAAATGAGGACGTTGAAGAAGAAGCAGAGTAAGGTGTTGAAGGAGAGTTACGATATTGTTCACTTGAAGGACTTTTATATCCAAAATTATCATAAGGAAGTGTACTGATGGGAGGTAAAGTTGGAAGTGTAGTCATTGTAGAACGCGGTGACTGGTAAGAAACAGTTAGTTGATGTTCTTCTCGTTCGTGTCGTAAACGCGAAGATAATATAGTAAAAGGTGGTTGTGGTATAGAAGTAGTTGAAGTAGAATAAGTAGTAGAAGAAGCGTTACCAACGTTTGGGTACCGCGACATGTAGTTTATAAAAAAAATAACAACCTTGTCATATATATAGTCCTTCTATATACAAATATTATTATATAATTATTTTTTTTTTTTTGTTTTTATGTAATATATATATATATATATATATTTATATTTATAAAATAAATAAATAATTTTTTTTTTTTTATTTATTAGTAATTATTATT
>JADRCO010002757.1:0-12386 GCA_021464525.1 Rhizophagus sp. LPA8_4_AMF
AATGGATTACTGCTAGTTATTATATAAAATAAAAATCTAATATTGCAAAATTAAATCTAATTATTTTAATAATTACTTATTAACTATACAATTTCAAACATATAATTAAATACTAATTTTATATATATTTTTCAAAATCCTATACTATTTCTCAAATCAGCTAATTTCTAATATCCCTTTTAGTATATTTCTATTAATTCAAATTTAATTTTTTTTAAATTAATAACTAATAATTATTTTTATCAAAAAATATGTTTAAAAATACTGTAACTATTGAAAAAAATTTCAGATAATTATTTTATTATAGTACTAATCATAAAATTACAAAGAAGTTTAACAATAATATTATTTATACCACTATTCTCAAGTTAAAAAAAAATATAGAAGTTGAATAAAATATTCAGGTATAATATAAGTATTAAACTGAAAGTATTAAAAATAAGAAAAAATAGAATATCTATCCATATTAACTTAAAGAAATAAACAAACAATTATATGGCAGATAATAAATAATGCTATATTATTACTGTTAATATTAAAAAATAAAATTAAGTATTAATACAATTTACAAAGTATTCAAAAAAATAAATTATGTTCAAAAATAAAACATAAAAAAACTTTTATTATTTAAAAAATATCACAATTTCAGTTAATTTTTGCTAAAAAATATTAACATTGAATAGTAAAGATTAGTAGTAATCTGATAAATCAAAATTTCAGATTTTTAAATCATATAGTATGAAATTATTGTTCAAAAAAACCTGGTAAATAATTTTAGAACTAATATATTAAAAGTCTATTGTAAAATTTAGTAAAGAAAATATATTTGTATAAAAATGATTTATTTAAGAATTAAATATATATATCATCAAATCTTAGAAGATTTCTTGCTGGCAAAATTTACTCAAAAATGACTTTTATAGTCTCCAGATTTCAATCCAATTAAACATTTATAGAATAATGTAGATCAACAACTTAAAAATCTGAATATTAAAATAAGAAGCAAAAAAGTTTTTTGGAAATATATTGAAAATATTTGAAATGAAACCTCTTTTATAAAGTTAATTAATACAATGTCAAAGAAAGCTAGAAATATTTTAAAAGTAAAAAAAAAGTATATAAACAAGATGATAAAAATAATAATTTATTTTTATTTAAATTAATTTTTCTTTTTCTGATTTTTTAATTATTAATAAATTCCAATTGGAATAATAAAACCATAAGAATAAGATTTTATTTTTATTTCTTTATCTTTATTAAACTATTCTGATTTTTGTTTTCTAAAAATAAAATTTCTTTTTTTAAATTGCTAATTTCATTTTTAATGCATTACTTTTAATAGAAAGAATTTTATTACAATAATTAAAAATTCAAAGATTAAAATTAGGATCATATAGTATAATCATTATTCTTTTTCAATAATCAGCAATTTCTTGATTATTACCATTTATAAAAAAGCATTCATCAAATTCTTTTATTCTAACTTCATTAAGCACAGATAAAAGATTTTGCTTTCTTTTAGTTCAAGAAGCAATTCCAAAAATTAATTCTTTAATCAAATTTTCTTTTAACCATTTTAATAAATCTTTTGCAATAGTAGTAAAAGGTCAATTAGAAAGATAATCCCAATCTCCCATGTATTTTTTTTCTAATTCAGCTATTTTTTGACTATATTCTACTTTATCAATAATCATTTATCTTAAAACACCATGTTCTTTCTGATAATCTTCAAATTTTTTAATGCATTCTTTAATCATTTATTTGTTTGCATCAGCTCCTTGGATACCATTTACATCTTCATAACTTCTTTTTTCTCAAAAAATCTTGTGATATTTTTTAAGAGAGATATCTTTTTAGAAATTCCATAAAGAACTGATGATTTCATAGGTCTTATGACATCATTAATATTACAACAAATTTGCACTTTTGCCGGCTAATTTTTTGATTAAATGATAGAGAGTTGGTCATATGTACAAAAAAATAATATTGCTCATTATTTTACTTCCAGGAATAATTCTACGAAGAGGCAACCTAAAGTCAGAAATATGGGCGTTCCTAGGAATGTAGTTTTAGGTGTTAAGGTGGTGTTAACCGGTGGCTAGGTAGTTGTAGGTTCGGGTGCGTTGGTTCTTGGGTTTATTATTTAGTATTTAACTTTTTTTTCAGTTTAATTATACAGCATTACATACATATTATTTGTATAATAATATATTAAATGTTACACTCAAATTAAAATTTTCTGTAAAAAAATTGCTAATTAAATTAAAATAATCATATGCGGTGTCTCTTTTCAATTCGATGACGTGCTGAGTCATCATTCAAACCACGAACTTGTTGATGAAGAATAGAAGCAATATAATTAGCAATTTCCTTTGCTTGTTCCATATCTTTACTATCAAATTCACATAGATGTGGACCAGATACTTCTACTGTTGGGTTTTTTGAAGGGCCAGCCCATCGAATAAAATACCATTGTAGTGCATTTGTCACAATTCCATGGAACAATTGGAACATCATCACTGTTATCAACTTCATTTATCGTACGCTTTCGTGCTAATGTCTAAAAAGAATAAATATTAATACATGAAAAATACCAAAAAAAAAATGGAATAATAGTAAATACTGTATAATGATCTTCTGACCTCTACAGCACTGTGCATTTGCACAATGTTCTGGGCAGCTCCTTTCTCAAAATCTTCTTTCTTGACTTCTGCAACTAACATAACTATATCCTCACCTTCCAAATAAACAGCATAGTCAGTGGGACCATAGCCGCAGGATCCGTCAAGCCACTCTTCGGCTTTAAGCTGAAGATCTTCTTCTTTTGATTGGATGAAAGCAGAAATGAACTCTCGGCAGGTTGATTCATTCCGAATAACATGTTTGAAAGTACGTTTCTTTTTCTTAAGCTCGTCAATAAGTAATTTGAGTTCCGTGGTATTTGAATATCATCTGTAATACAAAAATCATATGAGAAATCATAAACAACGGCACTAAATCATGGTTTCTCAAATAAAAAAATATACCTATATCAAATTTACGAACATCGCCTATGGAAGATCCGTCTTGATGCAAAAACTTCTTGAGAACTTCGCCTATTTCCCAGTCACCATATGCTTTCTTACCTATAAAAGAAAGAAAATAAATGAGAATTCATACAACTGCTACATCTACTCTAATTCAATAATTTATCAACCTTCAACCCGAATAGAAAGACTGATTGAATGTTCATCACTGTCTTCTGTAGGTTTGATTTTTTCTACTATTTTAGTGAGAGCAAACCCATTCTTGATCTCTTCCTCTTCGCTTTTCTTTTTATCTGCACTATATACAAAAAAATATTGGGAATTGTCTGAACTCAAAGTTTCCCATTTCGTTTCAGCTCCATGACGTATAAGGTACCAAAGACCACTGTTGTGCGGAAACCTTTCTTTGTACCAGGACGAGGATAAATTGCAGCGAACAACAACTACAGACAGAAGAAAAATATAAGCACGACATATAGGTGTAACAAAATACTTTGAAAATATTTACCTTGAGAATCAGATATTGGATAACGCACAACAAGAGGATCTTGGTCTGTTGTATTCAAATTTCTAATGAGGATACCTTGACGAATAGACGTGATACGGTCGCCGTACCTAAAGAATTGGAGTCTCTCTGGCTGAAAAGATTCTTCTTTGCTTTTGTTTAGAAATCCTATAAGGCACCAATCCGTGGACTTTCGTTTGAAATAACCGAGTATTTCGTTGCTTGACATTATAGTATTATAAATAGGAGACCATTTCTACTATTTATATTGCGAACCACTCAATGATTAATTCCCATAAGAGGAATTTTATCACATAAATAATCGTTACACTGAAATCATTCTTGACCTTGTACGACAAATGTAAGGTCATAATTTTTGCGATTACATAAATGAAATTATCTGAAAAAATTTTCGATGTGAAAAAAAAGTTCTTAGTGACGTTCAGCTGAAAATAGACTTATACTTGAGATCCCTTAGGAGTATTATTAATTGTGAAGAAGGAATTAGGAAGGAAAAAGCCCAACTTCTCTATAACAAATATAGTAGCAAGGCAAGTAATTATATTTTTTTGTTGGAAATATTAATAAGTGGCGTGTCAAGGGATCAACTAGTTTCCTTGTCATTCAAGTCAATTAGTCGAGCCACAAACCAGTGCTGGGGCACAGGTGATCAATTAGTTTGCCTGATGTTTTCAAGTCAATTAGTCGAGCTAGCATTGGACCCATCAGGCGCAGGCAATCAATTAGTTTGGCTGATGTTTTGATGGGATGGATAATCAGACTTGAGATTGTGTATCAAGAATACTACTAACTTTTTTGATCTCTTGTGCTAGGATACCGAATCAGACTATAAATTGGCAAGAAAGTGGGAAGTAGAACGTTCGAAGAGACAGATTTATCTTAACAAGCCGACATTTATGGAGATTGGGACCGTAAGTGGGACTGTGAACAGTGGGACCATCAATGGGACCATCAATAATGGGAATATTGGATGCAGAGCTTTCGGTGCAAAGTGTTTGTCAAAAAAAAGCAATAAGAGAGAGGTATATACATATTTTAACTAGAATTATTATTTTTCATGTTCCTGATGAACTATTATTTTAATCTTTAGGATGAGCACGAAGAATTACAGAGCAAGCGGATAAAAATGAATGTTGCGGATCTTCTTCCTGATGACCAAGCACACTCGAAAAAACCTCTCATGGAGTCCCATCAGAATGATAATTCGACATCTGACCTGTCTACTAAATTTAATCGTGAAGAAGGTAATGAAGCATCTTAGTTTTTGCTACATTTCTGAGAGAATCTAATGTGGATCTAATTCATATATACATATACAGATACCGAGCCTGAATATTATGATACCAGGAAACGACATAAAATTCTTTATTCATGGGAAGATGCAATTCATAAAATTGATTTCAGAGACACTTCCAAAAAGGATGTGAGTAGTCAACGCTTCGTTGCATTCACTGTACATTAACAAACTATACTTACTCGCTTTTTCAGTGGATTTTTGAAAGCTACAATCTCTCCAGCGAGTTTCGGAATTTTCAACAGCGAACAATTCAACAGATCAAGAAAAATCCATATTTATGTTATAAAAAAGACATTCAAAAGATTCTGTAAGTATTACATTCCATTTGAATCGTGAATTTCCGTGGCTATTTTATATATTCATTATTCTCTTGTGATAAAATAGATGTCTATCAAATATAATGTACATTGAACAGGTAAAACCTGAATATCTTACTTGCAATCAGGCGATTTGGAATAAAATCTATCAAAGACAAACATTAAGTTTATCATCAGTAGCTTACAGCGTGATTTTAGAGTATTCTTCTGTAAGATTTGATTTTTTATTCACAGGTTTGGTGTTGTGTCGCAATACTACCGCAGAAGTTGATATTAAGAATCCTCTTCCATTCTAGTTGTTAAATTCTTTCACACCGCTAGACGAAATCCAAAAAAAATGGTGTAAAAATTTCTCCAGAATCACAGAGTTGGACAATAAAGAGGACGAAGATAATTTCTGCAAATGCCAAATTATATTACGAAATTTGTAAGTGTTACAGTAAAGCCATCATAATTGATTTAATACTAACACCTTTTACAGTTTACTGCTAAGCTCTATTAACAATAATAACGAGGATACTTTTGTCCATAACATCTTACATGACTTAATCAAAGAAATTTTTCGTGACTCGATGTTGGGATTAGTCTGGTAAGAGTTTGTGCTTATAGAGATACGTCTGGCTATAATCTTTTTTTCCATTGAAATATCTTCTATATATCCTTTTATGTTTGATTTAAAAGGGCAAATAGCGAAAGTTCGGCTTCGAAAAATCGCCGTTCTAGCAACAAGGAAAACACTATTTAAGGTAAAAAACCAGACTTTAAGCTGTTGACTAATACAAAAGATGAAATTCTCTTCGGTGAGGTTAAACCAAAGGACTCATCATCTGTATTGGTAAAAAAAGATCTTGTCAAACTCGCTAATTTTCAAGCAGGAACTTTGGACGAATTAATCAAGAATCATGGAAACAAGATTGGCATGATTTCTTTTGGTATATGGGTTTGTGGTAAGTGCGCAAATTTGGTTGACTTTTTAATACATTTATTAACTAATACTTGATTGCGTTCATAGGTGCGCGTATTCGTATCTATGAAATGGATCTAAATTTCGATGGAGTATATAAGATGTCGTTGGTAGCAAATGTTGTCACCCCAACTGAACAGTCACAATTCTTAAGTTTGGTGCCGGTGTTAGAAGCGTTTTACAATGTCAAGGTAAAGGTCAATAGTAGTAACTGTTTATTACCTTTAATGTAAATTGTCGCCAAACTATTTAATGTCTTTCTTTTTATTAATTTAACGTTCAGGATCGTATTTCTGAAGTTTTGAAGGTAATCGCTTCCAGCACCCCTCCTAATTCTCCATCACGTTCCACCTATGGCAGAGAACCCACATCCTCGCCAAAACCTGTCAAAGTTGCAGTTATTGGTTTACCTAATTAGTTAGTTTTAATTAAAACATTCTATAAATTTTTAGTAATAGGTTATACGAATTTATTATTATTCACCCTTAATAACCTTTTTGAAGTTTGATGTTAGAAATATAGTAATATTTTTACGAATTGCTGAAATTTTATTTAGAGTTGGTTTATTTGATTCTGGAGGGATTCTGGAAGAATTATTTTGCGGTGGATTTTCGGTTATCAGAATAACCATTTTTAAATTTAACAAATTTTAATTAGATTTTACATGTGACCAGGAATTAAATTGCTATAAATATGAGCTTCGAGCAATTTGCTTGTTAATTTTTTTCGAAAGAAAAAAATTATATATATTCACATTTATATGTTATCATCAAAAGCCTAATTAATAATATAAGTTTATTTTTTTTTTTTTTTTTTTTTTTTTTTTTTTTTTTTATTTTGAAGAGTGGTAATTAAAGTCAAATACAATATGAGCACAAAGTACCGAAGTACAAGGGATATCTATATATGAGAAAATGATCTTCAACCTTCATCCCCCATGGGACCTCACCCTTCGTTAGACACTTTTTGAGAAAATAAAACTACGCTATTTACCCAAAATAACAAGTAAAAAAAATACGAAGTTCTATTTTAAAGGGCTATAATCTAACAAAGGGGTTATACATTAGAATAAAATAAATCTATATTATTACGAGAATTAAAGATAAAGTTACGCGCAAAACAAGAAGATAAAGAATGTAACCATGGTATGTTATGTAAAAAATTGGAACTAGTTAAATATATCCCAATGATATTATTATCCCTATGTCGTAACGACATATCAAAAGGGTTGAAGTACGGATCAGTTTGTGCATGACGATGTGAGGAACGGGAATCGGGGCATGAACGACGACCCCCATGTTGTTGTCTGTACGTCGTAAAATCTCTACGTGTGATATTACGTTCTCTTTTCCAAGTTTTCCAAGCAATCGAGCGTTTACGCCACAGCGATTCATAGATGTCTTGATGTAATTCCATCAAAAATGATAATATAAGTTTTTTATACCTCTTTTTGTTGATGCGTGCCTGTTTGAAAGGTTCAAGAATCGAATTAGGTATTAAATTAATAAGTAAACTATAAAGTTCTGGAATTTCTTTGATGTTAACGGAAGGATCACGAGTCCATGTAAAAATAGGTAAATTAAAATTAATGATAGTAGGATCACTACTTTGATCGTCTCTGTTGGAAAGAACAATATTTTTGAAGATAGTCCAATGTTTGGTAAAAATGTCGTTTAAAGCAGGAAGAGATACTGTACAAGTCCAAAAATGTTCATTGGTTTCCATATGAGCTTGGCATAAAAAACACCTATCAAAACCATTGAGAATCTTCGGAAAATTACGGTTTAGTATGTCTAAAGTAGGAAGAGAGAAAGTAGAGGCCTTCATTCGCCAACTAACATGTTTGCTATAAGACAAGCTGGTACATCTGCTAAAAGGGTTATAATTAATAATATAAGTCTCGATCGAGTGGCCTTCTAAAATTAATGAAATTATCCACGTGATAAATGAGGTAAAGATAACCAATTAAAATAAACTGGTACAACATCAATCTTATTATCACCGTTTTCAAAATAGTGTAGTAGGGGCATATATTCACGTGAAAAAGATTACCAGTAATCATAGTGGTAATTACCTGGTAATCACGGTAATCATATAGTAATCTGGTAATCTTTTTTTTTATTCAAATTTGCCCTACTACATTATTTTGAAAATGGCGATAATTCAAGCAGTAAGTACCACGTAAATTCTATTGATTATCTGTAAAATCGATAATCATTAGTAATTAATTAAAATAGTACCAGGACTTTTCGCCGAAACCCATTTCGCCGAAGCCATTTCACCGAATAGACATTTCACCGAAACATTATTTATTTCATTTGGTTACTTTATTGTTTTTGTACTAAATACATGAAGAAAACTTTATCTAGAAAAATTTTTGAATTAGATGAAATTTATTGAATTTACCTCGTTGTTGTTTATAATATATTAATCTTTTTTTACTTACTTTTTCGCGAAAAATGATTTCAGGAAAATAAAGTTATATATTTATTGATTAACAATTAATATCAGTTACTTTGAATGTTAAAGTGATAATATCCTGGAAAAAAAGATATTTATTTTTTGCGTTAAATATTTTTATAAAAATATTAATTGCTACCATTTTCGGCGAAATATCCATTCGGCGAAATGGATGTTTCGTGAAATGGATTCGATTAAATGTACTTTTGGCGAATCGTCTTTTTGGCGAATCATCCTTCGATGAAGCATCCCTTCGGAGAAATGGCTTCTGCAAAATGGATTTCGGCGAAATGTACCATAACCATTTAAATAACGTATATTCGCTAATGTTAATAGAATGAATTTATCCCCAAGTGTGCATTAAAGTAATATTATTGATTATTCAGCAGAAAAATTGAAAATATTAACTTAGGTATTAACTTACAAAGACGTATTTGATGAATAAAATTTCTATCATAGTTACACTAAAGCGTAGGTATAATTTTTAATTATCCATATCTTTGCTATCTTGATCATAAGTATATTGAAATAACCTTAAAATCACGAATATTTCATCCAATAAAAAAGATTTAAACATGAATGAATTCTTGTAGTTTATTATTTGACAGTCATCCATGTAACCTTATGGCGTTTAATAAATGCGGCACGATTGGTGGAAATATCAAACCCTTATCTAACCATTTTACCTTATGATAAATATAAAGAATATGCTATATACTGCTCATATTATATTATGGAAATTAATTGTATGTTATTGTACGGGCGTGCTTAATAATGATATGATGTGGCGCTTCGTGCCACATCAGATCATTATTAAGCGCCCGTACAATAACAATATTATTATCCGGACCAGAATGACCATCATATTAATTAAACTTTTTATACTTTCATAAGCAATCAATTAAAGTTTATTTTTTTGAAATGGAGTTATCTAGCTGCCATCCCAGGTGGTATATGGTTTTCTGCCACCCCTATCACGTGAATTAAAATAAAATTTTAATTGGCTAATTTTGATCAGTTAATTTTAAACTTCAAAAAAATTTTCGCATAACAAAATAAGAATAAATTTATGATAAATACACTATAAATACAATAATTAAACAACTGACATGTTAGAAAAACTTTAGTGGCTATTTTATCAAAATTTGTATTGCATGCTTAGTTAATAATTATTTACTAAATGAACTGTATGTTATAGATAATAAATTTAAAGCTAAATATCATTTATTTTTAACAGTACTAGCAATAAATAACAAAATGACATCTAACAACAAATTACAATGGTAAAAAAAGAGATGTATAATGGAAAGAAGTAAAAGAGATAAAGTAAAATAAGAAAGAAAGGAAAGGAAATGAAAGGGAGTAGCAAAGAGAAATCAAAAGAGAATAAAGGGGAATAAAAGGGAAGAGAGAAAGATGAAAGGATGATGAAAAAAATGAAAAAATAATGAAATAATGAAAGGAATGATGAAGGATAAAATGATAATAAAGAGAGTAATGAAGATTAAAGGGGTAATATGAGAATGATGAAAGGAGTGATAAGAAACAAAAGGATGATAAAAGGAGTGATCAAGGACAAAAAGGAAATGAAAGAAAGGTAAGAACGAAATGATTAAGGATGAAATGGGAATGAAAAAAAATGATTAAGGACAAAATAACAATGAAAAGAAGGATCAAGCCTTAGTAATGTTCTTAACCAAAAAAAAGAAACAAACACGCGAAAATAACCAAACCATCTACTCACCTTGCAATGTCAAAGTCCAGGTTGAGTCCCAAGATCATTCCTAAAAAAAAGAGAAAGAGAGAAAATGTTAGTAATATTCTTAACCAAAAAAACAAATACACGAAAATAATTAAACTACCTACTAACCTTGCAATGTCAAAGTCCAGGTTAAGTCCCAAGGTCATTCCTAAAAAAAGAGAAAAAGAAAGAACGTAAGTAATGTTCTTAAATAAAAAAAAGAAATAAACACGCAAAATAACTAACCCACCACTCACCTTGCAATGTCAAAGTCCAGGTTGAGTCCTAAGGCCGTTCCTAAAAAAAAAGAAAGAGAGAGAACATTAGTAACGTTCCCAAATAAAAAAAAATAAACACACAAAAACAACTAAACCACCCACTTATCTTGCAATGTCAAAGTCCAGGTTGAGTCCCAAGATCGTTCCTAAAAAAAGAGAAAGAGAGAGAATGTTAATAACGTTCTTAACCAAAAAAAGAAACAAATACACGAAAACAACCAAACCACCCACTCACCTTGCAATATTAAAGTCCAAGTTGAATCTCAAAGCTGTTCTTAAAAAAAGAAAGAGAGAGAACATTAGTAACATTTTCAAATAAAAAAAAGAAAGAAATACGTGAAAATAACCAAACCATCCACTCACTTTGCAATGTCAAAGTCCAGGTTAAGTTCCAAGGCCGTTCTTAAAAAAAAGAAAGAGAGAGAACGTTAGTAACGTTCTCAACCAAAAAAAGAAAGGAACCCCCACGAAAAAAATCAACCACCCACTCACCTTTGCAATGTTAAAGTCCAGTTTGAAGTTTAAGTCCGTCTCTAAAAAAAAAAGAAAGAGAGGGACATTTCAGACATTCCCAAATCAGAAAAACAAAAAAATGCGTTGTCACATTAGTATTGTTTATATCAAGATTGGTCATTTGCATCACACAATGCAGTGACATGATGTGGTTACACAATTGTAAATTAGTTATTTATATAGGTAGTCTAAATATAATGCCCACGTGATTGCAGTGTTTTTAAATATTAGATTATAATATTACATTTAAAAAATTATAATATTTTAAATATATAATTTTATATTTTAAATTATCTAATAAAAAATTTTGATATAAAATATTAATTTTAAAAAATAAATATAAATTTAATTAAAATTCAATTGGTATATCTCTTAAAAATAGAGGTTGTAGGATAAGAACTTTAAATCTCATATAATATGTGATTTTGGCTGAAATTAATAATAATATAATTAGAATAGAATCCCAGAAAATACATATATATGTCATATTTAAGTTTTGGCGAATTAACCCAAATTTAACTTAAAGTCTAACTATAAGTTTCAGCAGATTCATAAAAATTTAAGGGATAGTTATAATTTTTAGTTTTGGCAAATTGGATGGATTTTCTTATAGTCATATTATACATTTTGGTGAATTGGATGGATTTTCTTATAATCATATTATACATTTTGGCGAATTAGATGGATTTTCTCATAATCATATTATACGTTATAGCAAATTTATCCTATTTTGGTACTAGTACTTATTTTTTTACTCTTTTCTCACGATCAAAAATATATATATATTGAAATTAAATACGCATTTTTTAATTTTTTTACAAAAACTTTTAAAACTTTTACAATGAAGTAGAAGCATACTCAAACTCGCTTAAGTGAAAATAAATTTTGTGCAGCATTATTAACAAATATGAAGTATTTTGCAAATGTGGACAAAAGGTTATTCTTGATAATGATTATGATAAAAAAAGGTCTAACAAACATTCTAGAAACTCAAGATGTAAAATAAATAGCCAAAAGCGATAACTTGGTTTGCCTGGTTTATTTCCTATCTTACCTAATCCTAAAAAAGTAAGAGAAGACTTAGATAACTCATTACCACCACTGCTACCACCACTGCCATTACTGCCATTATTTCCAAATAAACCATGTCCTAGGCTCCATTCTGAACAAATTATTATCTATATTATTCAAACACCAGCCACATATAGATAAAGCTCCGCACGAGCCGGCTCGCGAGCCGAGCTCTTGATAATTCTGGCCAAAT